>BMAV01022875.1:338982-365388 GCA_019973955.1 Trichonephila inaurata madagascariensis
TTAAGTAATTTAAGTTATTCTTAATAAAAGTTGTGTTAAGAATTACATAATGTCTTATCATTTAGATAATCCCACACCTCTAGCTTACGCGAATCACCCCAGACATAGTCATCACAGGATGGCTATGTCTCAAAATGTACTTGGACTTGGGGCACAAAACTTGAATTTCCAGGGGGTTGGCTAATATTCTACCTTACGCAACTGATAAAAACCAAATAAAATACATATAATTACAGGACATTTTCTGATAAAAAAAATCATTCTTTCCGAACACGCTTAATATTATCATATAATAACATTTTTCAAAGAATTTCAATTATAAACTTGAAAATTCAGAGCATTCATTGAGATCGGGGTATGTAACAATGGTTTAGTTAAAATTGAATTATTTTAAGAATAAAAATTGAAATTATTTAAAAATACAATCTGAAAATTCGAAATTGTTCGTAAAGTAAGTGAATTACTAAATAATTTTTCATCTAGTGATAATCACAAAAGAAATTTAAATTATAAGCGGAAACTAATTTGAATATCAATTCTTAATAAAAAAAAAATGTGTAAATTTTACAATAGAATTTGAAATCATTTCAATAAGTTACTTAAGAAAATCATTGATTTACATTACGAAATAAAATAAAAAAAAGATGATTTTGTAATTAAAATATTCGAGAAAAAGTTCCTTGAAAACCTTATTCGTAACAATATTTTTCATCGAAATTAATTCTGAAATTATTACTTTTCTAATCTTGGCTATTAAATTGTCGTTACACACATTGATAGATTATTCTGAAGTGTGAAATTAATTAAAAAAATTAAAAGTTAATTATCATTCCTTTTTTTAACTACATCGATTTTTTTTTATAAATTTCACTCAAATATGAAGAAAAAAAATAAAATTCTGTAATTCTCTCCAAAACTATAGGTTATTTATTTATTATATGAAAAAGTGCGCATTTAAGAGCCTAAGTTGTAACAATAGGTTAAAATGTCTGAATATAAATATTTTACGTTTAAATTTTAGACATATATATATATATATTCTACAAGCAAAATACAATTAATTTTAATTTAGATTTCAAATACGATTGATATGTTGTTCGTAATTATGTTCATTAAATTTAGTTTTCATTTGATTAAATATTTTACGTATCTGAAAAAAATTGTTAAAATATAACAGAACGTTTAATATTTTTTTTCGGAAAGGAAAGAGAGGTGGGAGGCCTCTGACCACCCCTAGGGTCTTCTCCCCCTAAATTGGGGTGGAGTGGAATCAAATCGTACTGACACATATATGGTACTCAAAAAACTATGCCTAATAACAGGCGTACTGCTAGCCCCTTTACACAATAATAAACTAAGTGGGATTTGATCTGATGTGACAGTCTATCAGGCGACATAAGTAACAACAACAACATATTTTTTTCTCTAATGAGGTTGCAGATTGGAATTTACCATTGCAGACCTAGTACTTTCTCCATGAACTGGTATTACTTTTCTGTGCGTCTCCATATCAGTGGAATACCAGTCGCCGCAATGAAATTTTTGATTCTCAGTTTCCTCCCCAGAGGGGGACATCTGAGATCTGAGTGTGCGAAATGGTGCAATAAATTTTAATAATTTCGAAAGCACCCAAACCAAACAAACACTCTATAGATCTTTAACATGCCGCATAATCATACGACATAGACGCTGTCCATTTTCTACCTCATGAAAATCCACCGACTTCGGCCGGGGTTGAACCCTCAACCTCTTCTGTACAAGGCCAGCAACAAACATACCTAATATACTATTGTATGCATATTATTTCTACCTTTCCGTTAAAAAAATATTTTTTAAAATACTGAATTTTTTTTTAAAAAAAATGTTATTATTTTTATTCATTTATTTCATCATTACAAAATATATCCATTTTTCTTGAGTTAAAAAAGTTGAATATTTCAACAAAAAACATGGAAATCTTCTAAGTCGTTAATCTGGTTGTAGAAATGTTCCCTAAAAATAATTTTCTGTTTTGTTATCAAGGGCTGTCTTCGCGTAATGTTAAAGAATATGATCCGGATATGAAATATTTTATCAGATAAAAATTACTTTAACATTAATTTCATATTCTGGCTTCGCTATCCCATACAACGGGGGTGGCGAACCTTTATAGATCAACGTGCCATTTTTTCTGAGGAAGTGTATAATGAGGTATAGACGTGTCGTCAAATAATTTTGACTTGTAATAATTGGAAGAATAATAAACCTAAAGACTAACAACTCAAAACTCTTTATTTTTTACGATAAAATAGTTTTGTACTGTATAGTTGTAAATTTTTTTAGTTATGCGCGTAAAGTAACATTAGTGTGGCTTCTGTTGTTGCAGATTGGATTACAGATAACTTATATTAGGATTACAAGATGTTACTTTTAGTAAAATGGGAATCCTCTGCCAAATGGTATCTAAGCAATCAATTACTCTTTCTATGGTTCACTTGTTTTGTGATATGGCCCCCTTTTGGTGACCATATCTTTGATTGTCAGCGTGAGCTAGAGATGTGGGGTTTTCCGAATAATAATCAGACATTTTAAATTCTTAATATGACTTTATTAAGAATATAACTTAAACGTCTAACAATTTAGATAAATTTATATAAATGAGAATCTAGAATGAGCAAACACACAAAAATAGTTAAACCGAATCGCGTAACTTAGACCACTTTCTCTAAATAATTATATTATCCGCCTACTCTCACTTCTAATAATATTACAAGTTCTAATATCAAATAATCAGTCCTACCTTAATTCAAATTTAACTTCAATCTTTAAATGGAAACGTCTAGGCGTGTGTGCAATGGTATGCACCTTGTATTAACGGCAGGATTTCTAGGTAACTTTACGACAAGCTGTCAATTCACGCTTGTATCTCCTCCAAACATAACATTCATCAAATTTTCATTCATTTTACTGAAACTTCTGTTCTTTTAAAAGCTATCTTATTTGCATTTCTTATTCGCATTTCGCTTCTTGTGTTTTGTTTGGAAAAGAGTTGCCATTAATCTTGGCCGTCAAAGAACCCAGAGGTTATGTTAAAGAAAAGACGCGTGAGCCCGTCACAGTTTGACAAGAGGATTTTGATTTGTTTCAAAATACCGCTTTACAGACGATGCTCTGCATATCACTATTCCAGAAGATAAAACACACATCGTTTTGTCGCCTTTACTAATAATGCTATGTTTCTCGGTCCACCAAATTTGAAATTCTCTGTTACACTTACTATCTTGCACTTTTACTGAACTAACCATATTAAATAACAGTAGTTTCAATGAAATTGACTATGCCATGCGTAGACAAATTTTGCATCATAAGCAACTGTAATCCAGGCAAGACAATAACAAATGAGGGTACTTCCCGTCACCCCGCGACCGATCACTCGCAATTGCTCATAACACTTCAAAGTGAACTTGGTTATTTTGAAATAAAATGCAAACCATTTTGATCAATGACGTGCCCAAAATATTGTGTCGCGTGCCATTGATGGCCCGCGCGCCACTGGTTCGCCATCCCTGCCATAGAGAGCAGCATATTTATCATACTGCTCATTTTTACCTGAGTTGATCCTTTTGTTTTCTGGTACTAAATATATTTCGCGTATTTTCTTCCATACCGTGTGTGTATATATATATATATATAATGCTAAGTATGAATTATCCTTCTATATGTTAAGGAGACACAGTACGATTCAATTGACCAAAATTGGTCAAAAAATCAAATTTAACTTTTTTAGCCTAAATTTTTTTATATACTTTCCTATAACCTCACAAAATTTGAAAGCTCTAAACTTAAAAAACGCAGAATTATAATAGCTTTCACGTTCATTTTTATTCACATCCCTATGGCAAATCAAAACTTTAAACTGCCGTATCTCAGAAAGATAAAATAACTAGTTTGTCTTCATTTATAATGCTAAGGCTTTTTTTCTATTGCGCCTAATGCTTTGAAATTTTTTTTACCTATTCCCAATAGTACATGTAATAAAAGTTGGTATGCATTTTTGAATCAAAGCAATATTTATTTTTTTAAAAATAATTAAACTCAGAATTTATACATTTTTTAAGGAATTTTCAATAAACATTCATAAAAAGAAGTATTGTAAGAATACCAATCACGTCAACGCAAAACCCAAACCAACTTTTATTATACATAGTGTGACGTACTTGTAAAGCAAATTTCATGCATGTACGTCAATTTTTGTAGGAGGAGTAGCATTTTAAAATCACTTCAAAAATTTCAAGTTTTTTCCTTAAAAAAATACACATGGCTAACTTTTTATGAAATTTTGAGCACAAAATATGTTTAACGTAGTATACATACATAGGAGGCAACCAAAAAAATATTAAAAATCCTTAAATTAAAAATTTTTGCGTAAATCGTACCATGTCCCCTTAAAGAAAAAAATTCCTAGTTTTATGCAATGTTTTGAAATTTTAAACACAATGTCTCTCTCTCATAAACATATGTATGAATTACAATATTGCAAATTTTCATGAAAACATTTTTTTTCTGTATGAAAAACTGCTGTGTGTTTAGTTTAGGCACTCGTACATTTGGCAAAGACATCCTTAATCTTATTGTATTATTATTATTTTTTTTGTTCCAACGTTATATTACTTTCATTATCTAGGTACATATATTTTCAATCATTGCTATGTTCATATCTTACCTACACACTTAAATGAGGGTTCATTTTTTTATCTCCCAATGTTTCATATGTATTTTGATGTTTTCATTTAATAAATTGTTAATATTTTGTGGTATTTAAATAATTATTTATACTATTTCTACATGCTCAATGCTTACCCAATTCTCAGAGCATCTGTTGTTAATCTTATTGCACATAAACCTAATAAAAAAACACCCTCTTAAAATGCCATAAAAATTGTCTGACAATAGAATTCTAAGGATCTCATAAAATACCTACCATCAGAAGATAGGCATTTTTTGTTCTAACACCCTTCAACATCCATTTTTTCCACATCTTTCATAAACATTACTTTGGTTACCAAATCCAAAGAAACTCCTGACATTTCTTCCTTATGAGACACATTATTGAAAACGTATTACATTTTTTGTTCCTCGTCTTATTCACTCTCACAGCTCATAATGGGCCAGTCCTTTCACAACAAAAGCTCAAGAGCTTCATAAAACCTCTTTCATACCATCATTTTCTCACTTAATTCTGTTCCGGAGGCCTCTTCCCTGCATCCTAATGTATAGGCTCATTAATAATGGATTATATAGTCCCTTATCTACACCTTGTGTTTACATCTGAGTGCTTTATTCAATGAACAGGGCCCCATTCTCTCTTGTGTGGCATTCCAGAATATATATCACTCGTTTCTTTTATCGGTGGTAGAAAGTGTGACACTCGAATTTGCTGTAATCTTCCCTTTTATATGCTGCTTAAATAATGGTATTGTCATGGTCAGCGATCATATTTTAACACTTTCAGGGTAGAACTTTCGAAACATATTGCAGACTGGTTCGATAGGTGATCCATATAACGTGGTTGGGTCTTTATTTGATAGCAGTGTGGGGCTCTTGAGACACACTGTGCTTAATTCAAGACAAAATATGCGCATAATATACCACATAACCAATGTATTACTTTTATACCGAAGCGTATTGGATGTATTATACATTACACTAATCTAAAAGGCTTCGTTTACTATTTTTGCTTCCTGTTCTCATCAAAAGTGGTTAAACCAAATTAGTTTTCGAAGTTTCTGGTTATCCTCACTAATAATTTAATTGGGATAAGTTTTAAATTTAAAAACAAATTTTACTGATTTACATTGGTTCTAATTGTGGACTGTTTTGAAAAACAAAAACATGTAAGGTGTTATGAATGTTTTGTTTTTTGATTATTTTATGCACTTCTAAAGCAAATATAAACAAAAAAAAAAAGCTTAGTTGTGTCTAAAGCTTTTAAACTAACTTGAAATTACGTATTTTTCATTGGTAATATGCCACAAAGTTTGAACCACCAAAAAACACAGTATGGTTTTAACGTATTATACCGCTGACAAATTTTGTCAGATCAAAAGATGGTGCCAAATGTTGTGATTTGTAGCCAATAGTGGAAAACCACTTTCACGTATTTTCAAACACAGAAATAACAACGATGACAGCATTTGGTGACATTTTTTGAATTGGCAGCGTATTTTAATTGACGTAATTCGTGAACGGTATAATACGTAAGCACCCATATGGCCTTTCTGTAACACGAACTCAATGCGGTTGAGAAAAGGAAACATCTCCGAACAATACGGTAATTTTATAGTACATATTTCCTCTATCACGGTTAAAAAATTAGATAAAACCCTCGTACAACAGGAGATGTAATAAAAACTATTAAAGGTGAATTTTATTTAATTTAAAGTTTGAGAAATCTACAAACAACAGTTCAATAAACGTGATAAAGCTCTTAAACCCAAAGACATTTGCATATTTTTCATTCAAGCTCGTGCGAATTATAAGAGTTTTCGTTAAATATTAATGCTTACGTGCTTTTTAAAACTTTAATTGTCTCGCTTTTAATTAAATATAATAAAAATGTTTGCGTAAATAGTACTCAACCTTTTTTTAAAGAAATTACAATTAGAGTAAAACCTCTTTTTGAGCTGTAGATAGGGACCTTACCAAAAGAAACCGTACAAAAATTTATGCGAACATTTAAAAAATGCGGTGGAGAGGGGACCGCATAAAAAAGTCACACTTAAAAAAAAATGTCAGCTATTTACGAAATTTTTGATAAAGTACTTCCAAACAAAATTAATTATTAAATTCCATATGGAAAACATTTTTAAAACATTTAATTTTCATTGTATACTTCGAGAAATTTTCCAAATGCACATACATAATTCCCTGCTACTCATCGTAATCAACAGCGCATATCTTCCTGTGATGAATTAGTTTAAAATCGCTTTCGTCACTTGAAGATACATTTCAATTGATTAATTTTTGTGCACCATAAAATAAGAGATAGATTTTTGTGTCGACGGTTGGTTGGTCAGTTGCTTGTGAACGTCACGGTAACCAGATATGCATGATCGAAGCTATTTATAGAATTTCAAACTCCTTTCGGAATGGGTATCTATTTTAAGAAAATTTTTTTTAGATTTGTCGGAAAGTTGGATACTGCATATATTTTATTCGCTCTCAAAGAATCCGGTTATTTTTGTCCATCCGTCTTTATGTGATCTTGTTTCATTCATATTAATATGTTTTACTTCTCCAGAAAATTGTAATAAAGTTATTTAGCTAACTATGAAAGTATAACAGCATGCTTATTAATTTTTGGACCCTAACCCTCTTTTCGTAGTTCTTTCCTTCTTAAGATACGGATTTGTATAACACGGCATTTTTTTAAACTTAACTCCCTTGTTAAAAAGGTTGACTATATTTTCTATTGATAAATCAACAATTAAACTTAAATAAGTGGCATTTCTTTAAAATAATGCGTATTATATGCTTGAAAAAGTATTAAAGAATTAGAATTTGGCAATATGTTTAAAGATTAATGGTATTCAATAGTAACTTATTTGTTAGTAAAACAGTTTGATAATGCACGTTTATGAATTTAGTGATTATATATATATATATATTTTTGTGAAAAAAAAATAAGTAGATTTTTTTTATAAATAAATTATTCTGTGTTTAATTAATCATGACTTTTCTTGAAGTCGGTACAATATTATCTGTTCACTGAATTGAATTTCTGGAATAAATGCTTTATTGCGTAATCTAAAGCATATAAAAATTTAAGATAATGGTTCAAACCCCATAAAACTCCGCAAATGTAGCAGTAATTTCGCCTGTGACTCAAGGTCCAATAACTTGTGCCATGTACATGTTTCGCTTTTCATTTGTGTCCACCGCAACTACAACTCAATTCCTGTCCAGTTTAATCAATGTACTGCGTAAGCAATATTCCACCGGCCATTCCATTACGTCGTTGACGCCAAAGGCAGTCAGTGGTCAGTCAGGGCTAAAATACGATACTTTAACTCCTTTAATTTTACGCTGGACAATAGTTTCCCTTAAGACAACGGACTCTCGTAACCATGGGAACCGGAGGCAATATTGTCGATTCTCCAAACTCTCTTCTGGAACGGAATCAGTTGAAGCCCTGATGTCACTTCCGGTTTCCGGTTGATTTTATATTGGAGGAGAGCTGTAGATTTTTTTGTTTTTTCTCTATTTATCGGCAACAAGGGACAAAAAGAAAATTTGCTGTATTTGGTATCGATAAAAGTTTCTCAGTTTCTGTGAAACCTAACTGGAACCGTGTAAACGAACTGCATTTAAATGTAATTAGTGTTAGAAACTTTTGGTTTAAACAAACTAATAAAAATTAAAGGAAAGGTTCCACTTTTGAAATGAGAAAAATATGGAATTTTTATTTTATTTTATACTCATTTTGTTTTCACGAAACATTACTATTATCGAATAGAATACGGACTTTTGTAATAGTTATTAAATAAATGTTAAAAGATTACGACATTTTTTTTTTTTTTTTACTTTGGAATTCGGTAATTTTTAGAGGTTAATTTTGAATTATATTCTTAAAAATAAAAAACAGCTTTGAAATATCATATGGGCATCAATGTTATTTTATTACGATTGGGAATTTTCTCCAGCTTTTAACACTTATTCAGCAAAATAAAAATAAAAACATATAAACTGAAAAATTTTTCTGAAAATGAAATTTTTTTTTTTACTTCTCTAAATGTTTTTTAGACAAAGACTTTGTTAAAACAAAGAAATCGCTTTCTAAAGCAATTTTACATAACATTAAATGTACCTTTATGTTAGAGATTTTACATAGTTATTTTTAAAAAATAACATGCTCAAAATTAGCATAAAATCAAAAACAGCATTATATACAACAATGAAATTAAATAATTTTTATATAAACTTCAAAAACGAAGATTTAGTAATACAAAATATTTAAATACATAACAATATTAATTATAAAATATAAACCAATATAAGTTTGTGTTACCTCCTGTGCCTGAGGGTACCATCTCTTCATCTACGCGACCTAAATTTGTGGGAGGAAATGATTGATCACCCAAGTTAGCCATAATAAATCCAATTTATTATTATCTAAATATATTAAACAACACAAGTCTTACTAAAGGAAGGCAACCGGGAGTGATATAACGTATTCCTAAATTCTAAGTAAATATGCGCCTGAAATCCTAACCACTTATCTTTAGGGTATCCGACTACCCTAAAAATCATGGTTTTTCTTAAAAATTGACAAATTTATTTTATGACTTTATTTTATAGGCCATCTTATTAGCTTTATAAAAATACCAATTTTTTTATTTTCCATTCACTAGAACAAAAACCACAAGTGTTATAGTAAAAGCAAACGCCGTAACTTTACATAAGATGTCGAACTTTAAAAAGCGTTTTACTCGAAATGTGTTTTTTTTTTTTTCGAAAAACTCAAACGGGGACAGAAATTGCTCAAAACGTTTTTTAAAATAATTTGCTGAAATTTTTTGTGTATGTTCTGTATAACAGTAGAAATGTTTTAACTTTCAGATTTATCAATCAAAGTTTTATTACAAAATTTACAGTTCTTTATGTGAATATAATCACTGTTTTTTTTTTTAAGCAATTTCATATAACAACTAAGGTAAAGTTCTCCAGTTTTTGTAAAAATAAAAATATTTCTTATCCTGAAGGTCACTTCAAAAAGGAATAACAAAGTAATACATCAAAATTCAAAAAATGAGAATTTGTTCATTTACTGTTTGTACAGAGAAGGACCCGTTTACGTAATTTTTTGCTAACTTTTACCTAATTTTTCCCATTTTAGTAGTAAAAATTTATTTTTCTCTTCAAAATTTTAGTCTTTCTTTTTCTTAAAATGTACTAAATAAATCTAAAAACCACAAAAAAATTTCCATATCTCCATTTTTTAAAAAAAAGTTGACGCAAGTAGTCAGATACCTTAAGGTATCCGACTACGTTCGGAACTATGATTTTAAAAAAGTGCATAAATGGATAATTTTCATGATATTTAGTGTCACTTAGATTAGAATACATGTATACAATTGTTTTAAGGACATTATGACAAAAAAATTTATTTAAATACAATATTTTGGCAAAAAATTAACTTAGAATAACCTTTTTTCCAAATGTTCTCCTTTTGTAAAAAATGCTTCTATTGTATTACTATTTTGCCTGTATATAGCTCAAACCTCTGTACAGAGGTTCAGCTATGGATTTTGAAAAATTCATATTATTTTCAGAGTTACAACCATTTGAAATAATTATCGGCGTATTTTCTTAAAATTTCTCCCTTCTGTTTTCGTAAAACATGGATAAACCGACTTCCGAGTTATGCATTTCAAAAATTCTAGTTGAGCCTCTGTAGACAGATCTGAGCTGAATACAGGCAAAATTTTAATACAATAGAAGCACTTTTTACAAAAGGAGAACATTTGGAAAAAAGATTATTCTAAGTTAATTTTTTGCCAAAATATTGTATTTAAGTAATTTTTTTGTCAAAATGTCCTTCAAACAATTGTATACATGTATTCTAATCTAAGTGACACTAAATATCATAAATATTATCCATTTACGCGCTTTTGCAAAATCACGGTTCCGAATGTAGTCGGATACCTTAAGTAATACCTTTATACGCTAAAGCCCATTCTTATAATTACGCTTCTAAGTTTAATGTCTTACCTTCAGCTCATGGCGTTCGTGATTACAAAACCTTCCTTATATATCTACTAACTAATTTGAATATCACGGTCTCTTCTTGAGAGGAATGGCTGTGAATTAGCTGAATGCTCTGTCCCCAAAGATTCCCCATGAGGATTAATATGAAAAACGCGCTCAAGTCCCGTCACAAGTTTATTTTTAATTTTTAATGCGAGGGTAAGTCGAAAAGTACAGGTACTTTTGCAATTTATCTTTCCAAAGTTTAGCTACAGCGCTAGTATGCAGTGCTGAATGACGGATAATCGGCAAACTTTTTCTATGTTACAATTAGAATTATGAAATATGATTTATACGAAACTGAGGCCTAATCTGCGCAATGAGAAAAAGTTTTTTTAGATATGCATACACAAACAAAATATCATTTACGAAAAATACTTTGGTATAAATCTATGTTATTACAAAATGCGGTTTGTAAATTATCTATAAATTGTGGAAAATCACCCCCTTCCCCCACCATTCTTTTTTTGCGGATTTGTTTAATAGAGATTCTTTTTTACAAAGTTATATGCAGCAACATGTAAGGCCTGTGTTCAGATTTGTACATATAAGAGTTGAAATGTCTTTTTTAAAATAAATACCTAGAGTAAATTATTAATGCAGCATATATTGTGTTAACTTTCCCCGTTTAAATTGCTCACAATCTTTGAAAAAAAAAACGAAATTTTCAAATTAAATGATAAAGTGATATAAAGGAATAATTATTTGGTACGGTAAAAATTTATTAAAATATATATTATTGTATAAAATAATGAAATTTTTTTATTATTTTGTAATAAATCCCCAAAACTTTATTAGTAACTCCAGAGGTTCCGACTCTGAAAAATCGCAATCGAAGCGGTTGTTGGTGTCTTAGTTGTAGCAAATTACATAGAGAAAAAAATGGATTATTTATCTCAAGATCAGTCAAATTTACTGTTGGAGTTACATTACATTACTAAAAGTTTTCAAATTCATACATATTACACAGTTTTTTTTTAAAAAAAAATTAAAAGGAAAAATATACATGCACAATTCAAATTTGTACTCTCATTTTAAATATTATGACTCATTTTTATAAATTTAAGGAACATTTCTCAAACAATAAACAGGTTATTAAAGAAAAAATAAGCTATACAAAAACTTCTTCAAGTTTATATTACATCCATTATGCATTGGTAGTAGTCAAATTCTATTATATCGAATACCGATTAAAAGATATGTAAAAATTGTTTTATAGCCCCCATAAAATAAAATTTAAAAAGTATTTATCTGCATTTTTATGCCATATCTGTAAAACAGAAAACTACAACTTATAATGTGTTAAAATTCTGTGATCGTGTGGCTGCGGTAGCAAAGTAGTCATGTTCACGACTTCGTAGCCGGCATTGTTTAGTAAGGGGTTTGGAACCTAGTGCCACAGAAGACCCTCGTATAGAGGTAGATGCACATTAAATTTGACGTGGCTTATAGTCCTACCGCTGGCGTGGTGTAGAAGTTAGGAGAAGGGGTGCCAGCCTAAATGTCATCCTCGTCGTGATCGCGGTTCAAAATTTCTAGGTTCATCACCAAGAATTCTCGTATCGCCTTACAACGCGACGTAAATTAAGATCAAGTCAAATGTGCCATCTTATACCGAAATCAGTATGACTTATCACGGTTACCAATCTTTAGCAGTTGCGACGGAAGAAAACTCAAGCCATATAAAGTCCTCGTCAGATTCATTATCACACACACAATATAATGATGATGATGTCGTGTCATTGGCAGAACCAAATCAGACAGTACCATGGGCCCAGATAACTGTTCTGGCAATCTGTTCAATATGATCCACATAGAGGTTTGTTGACGAAAACAGAGCCCTTATTACTTGTAGAACAGCGAGAATAGCTGGACTGCCGGTATGAGCCGGTGTTAGCTCTGTATCTGAGCAGTTATCACAATTTCTATAAGATCTGCTCTACCATCCTCATCAATCTTCATTCCTCTGTAATGACCTGTTCTTAGCCTTGCAATCGTCTTTGCTATAAGGCGGTCTCCACTTATATATTACAAAGTTGATTTATTACAGGAATTGACTTTTCTCTAAATTTGAAACTCGCGACAGCATTTGCGTCTAATAAGGTAAAATTGGCACAGTTGTCGTTATTCAGATCTTTTTAACCAGTTTATCTGCAATTTCATTGCCTGTAATGTCAACATGAACAAATAATCTTTGGAGAAAGCAAACTTTATTTAATTCATGTAATCTAAACAGGCGAGAGCAAATTTCTTTAGTAATCCATGGACCTCCATTTTGAATTGCCTGGAAGGCAGCTCAAAGAATTTTTACCGCACACAATAATTCAAGATACACACAACATAACTATTAAATATGACTATGGGATCCTACAAACACTCTACATCAGGGCTTCTCAAACTTTCAATACTTGTGACCCAATTTTTAATCATAATTTTCATCGTTCCATACAATAGCAATGTGTTTGACGCGTTAAAGCTACAATATGATTTCAATTATAAACCATTCAAATTATCAACTTGAGTATTAAATTTTGTGTATAATTGTGTGTATGACAAACCCATTGAAGTCACTAGTAATTATTATCTTTTATTTTTGACTTTTTGATATGCTGGCACCCTTCTTGTAAGGTTATCATGCCCTCCTAAGGGGGTGCACCCCACAGTTTGAGAAACGCTGCTCTACACATATTTTAAGTAAGCCAACAAGATAAAATATGTGATACAATTGTTGATTTCGTCAAAAAAAAACGAAGAAAATACACCAGAACTAATAAAACTCCGATTAAATTTTGTTTAACAATATAGTGTAGGAAGAGGTAGTTGGGATGCTACTTAAAAAATTATAAAGCACAAAAAATATAAGTAAAAATTCGTTGTACAATTCAAAACTATTTATCCTTTTTCTTTTTCTCTTCGAAAAACATTGACAAAAATAAACCTCTTTAAACAATAACAAAATAAAACTCATATCTTTGTCATAAAAACCCAACTGTTCTTCTTTCAACACTAAAAAACGGCGAGACTCCACCATGGTCAATCGTTAGCTTTTGGCGGAGATGGAAAATAACGGCAAGAGATACCCTGGGGGGACCAGGAGAGAACAGAACAGAAAATATAACCAATTCTTAGTCAGACTGAGGTATCAGGAAGTTATTTGCGGCCAAAAATGACGTGGTTTCCTTTCACATATTTTATTTTAGCTCGCCACCGAATAAAATAAAATAAAAGAGGGAACCAACTTATTTCTTCTTCTTCTTCTTCCTCTTCCGACAAATATATATTTATTCCAAAGCCGGGAATGAATTTTTCCCGAGAAAGACTACTACTTCTACTATCAAACTGAGCAAAAGTACCTCCGCATTTCATTTAGAATGAACCCAATAACGCGAGGATTTTCTAAGAGTCAGTTGGGACTCTGTAGCTAAAAAAGTAAAGTCATTATTGGATCTGAACCAAGGCTTTAGCATTGGGGGTCGCGGGAAAAGGAATTCTGTTCCTGTTTCTCTTCTATCGGAAAAGTTTCCGTTTGGATATGTATGTATATATATATATATATATATATATATATATATATATGTGTGTGTGTGTGTGTGTGTAGAGAAAAAAACTATATCCGTTCTTTTGATATGGTTTGGGTGGAGAAGGAAAAGCACGGGAGGATTTTAAACAAAAAGTCAATTTTTTTTTGGCGTATGAAAGATTTTCGTTTTGTTTTGTTTGGATTAAGATGAAAACTGGGAAGGTAGGATAATAATTCGAAATGAAAGATTCTTATTTTTTTTGTGAGGTTTTCAAATTTATGTCTTTTGTTTTTCGTTTGTCATTTTCCTTAAGTCGAGAAAAATCTAGTTTTTTATAAAAAAGAATTTTAATTTTTTTTATTTCTTGTTTTTGAGTAGTATTGATAAAAAAAAACTTTGATTAAAGCTATATTTGCTGAACATAAAAAAAACAAAACCGTTTGCTTATTCTGATGAGGAGTTATGATTAATTTTTTTAAAATTAACACAGGATGAAATAAAATATGGGTAAATCAACTATATGAACATTAAATTAAATTTGTCAAATTTTGAATTTAGAAGCTTGTTTCTTTAATATGGAGGTTCTAGAAATATTTTTGCCACAAATTTTTTGCATTAAGAAATACTGTAATCAGTTACCATTAATGAAAAGTAGTTTTCAAATTTTTATGTCATAAAGAATAAAATACTAAAATATCTTTTTTATGTGTTAAAAAAAATAAGAGTTCATTATTCTCTGTGCTGTTGTTCAACAAAGCGATGGAAACATCATGATTAATAATGAAAAACATGATCGGATGTAATAATAATGAGTAGTGATAATGAGGTGATAATAATGAGTAGTGATAATGAGGTGATAATAATGAGTAGTGATGAAAACATGAATAATGTAAATAAAAATATCAAATTTTTTAAATTCTCAATTTTTTTAAGATATCTGAATAAGACCCTTAAATATCTGAAGCTTTTTGAACTTGCATTTCTTTTTCCGTAAAGACTGAATAAAACAAAGAAAAACCAAAGAAAAAAAAAGAACACAATGATCGGTTATGATGAAAAATAGCTTCTTCTCCATAAGCGTTTCGTGGACTCCGTGACCAAATGGTCATGGTCGTGAATTTGTTGTCAACGTTGTTTCTCTCGTGGGTTCAGGGATTTTAGTACCACAACTAATTCACCTGGTAAGAGGACTGATGTCTCTTGAATCTATCGAGATTCAAAGTCCTCACCTAGGCGTGGTTAGAAAGTTTGGAGAGTGTGTTGCCGGATGAGGTGTCGTCTTCCTCATTTGAAAACCAGATTTGTTGTTGCTCATGCCACCTGTCTGACATAGTTAGATCGAGGCCCACGAAATTCATCGTGGCAATAGGCTAGAAGTACGCCTGTCGTTGGCTTTTAGCCTTGAGCACCATACAGGTGACAGTACGATTTAGCTCGGTGAAATTTCCGAAGAAACGATAGATGGTGACACCACCTATCTCCCCCTCCACGATTTAGGCATGGAACTGAATTGGAGGGAAATTTTCTCCAGTTCTCTGAACTTGTGATTCAGCCCACAAGACTTTCGGACCCAATGATTTAATGAGCACGTGCTCCGCGTGTACTCGGAGGGAATTTGGTGGCACGGGCATCGCGAACCCAGGCCTTCCGGTCCGGAGTCCGATGCTCTAACAACTAGGCTACCCACGGCCAGACCAGATTTAAAATCACTAGGTTCGTCTTCAAAACATTTCGAGTAGCTTTGCAGTGTGACAATTATAATTAATCAGTATGAACGAATTCATTACATCATATAGGTAATCAGTAAAATGGATTCTACACGCATTCAGTTTCATTCTTCCAGAAATAAATTATAAAACTTGGTTTTTTCAGCGAACAGTCGTCGAATTTCATGTGAGATAAGCTAACGTTGATGCAACATGACAACATATGAACATTATCTCATGATGACAAATCTATATTATTTCTCTAATGCAGGGTTCCATCATTCTTGTAAATTAAAATTATTTTTTACAAATAATTACATGCCAAATTAAGAAAACGTATTTTATGGAAAGTGAAGATTTTAAAAAAGTATTTTAATTTCTTCTTCATGCTAATATAAAGACAAACTATCTACCTATTTTGCAATGACAAAATTTCATTGGATAGATATTGTTACGAATCTTATGCTTGAATGCTTAAAATAATGTAAGCAATTAATATCTGGAGGGATTATACGTTAATATCACTTTCTGGTGCATTTATTGTATGCTAAAATTGTAATATTCGCAAGCAACACCATTCCTTACATTGTAATAGCGACTCGATGGAAAATAAGCGAAATGTTGGCGATCGAGCCAAGTTGGCGTCACTTTTGGTGGGTTGCTTACCATATGGATGTTTCTGGTAATTATTGGAGAAAATTAATATCACGATCTATAACGTAAGCGTGCAACCTACAAATAGAAGTCGTTCGCTAAAACTGAGTCAGTATTGTTTTGACCGTTGAAGAGTCGACTAGTTGTTAGTTGCTACGATCAAACGAGTGCTTGAGAATAATCTTTATCATTACGTATTTGTATTTTTAGACACTGATAGTTGTGAATGAGCACTGTAGAAGTGCGACATAGCCATCGTTCGATAGCCATGTCGTGGGGTTTCCACGTAAGTTAGAGGTGTGGGATTCTCGGAATGATATGAGACATTCTATAATTCTTAATATGACTTTTATTAAGAATTTAACTTAAATTACTTAGATATTGAACAAACTTATATTAAGTGAGAATAAACCAAAGTACGCAGTTTTAACTAACTCAGATCTCGCAATTAGATCACTTATCAATATAAACATATTATATCTGCCTAATCACAATCTCAATAATATACTAGCGTTCAGAATATAATCCTACCTTGGTTGAATACTCAACGGTTCAATTACTTTCAGATATTCAGTTAGGTTCGAGTGCAATAGTATGCACCTTGTAGTAAGGGCTTGATATCCGTGATGCTTAGTTAGGTAGGCCGTCAAAATACACTTCTACCTTTTCCGAACTAGCTTCCTCTAAATTGCCATCGTTGCTCACTAAACTTTCTATCCTTTTAAAGGTTATCTTATTTGCATCTATGCTTCGTTTCACTTCTTCGATTTGGGTTGGAAAAGTTTTGCCATTAATCGTGGCCGTCAAAGAACGTAGAGGTTATGTTAGAAGAACGCGAGAGATGTCACAGAAGGTGGGAAAATCTTTTACAGCGGGGATTTATTAAGCGAATTTTAGTGTATCCTATATTTCAAGGATTATTTTTCTGCAATAAACTTCCATCGTCACTGAAAAACTGTCTTGTTCTTTGAGACTGATATATAGCATATCCTCGAGCTCCGATCTACCTAACAATATATATCCTTTTTTTTTTATAAATCTCACTACCGTTTGATCTGTGAACTTTGTCTTAGAGCTAATTAAATGAAACGGAATTGAAATACTTTCGCAATAGACTTTACCCTTGTTCCTTTAATAAAATCCACTTTAGTCTTTGTGTCAGTAAAATAATTGGATTTGAAAGGGAGTGGAAGAAAGAATTTCTTCTCTTGGGGGATATTAACTTTAAATTGTAAAGAGACGAGTTTTTGTTGTGTTTCTATAAATATAGAAAATTTAAGTCTACGATACTTGAAAAAATAAAAATAGCATCGATTCTATTATTTCGTATATTTCATTTTAAGTTATCTTTACTGCAGTGCTTCTCAAACTTTCAATCCTTGCGACCCAATATTCAATCACAATTTTCATCGCGCCCCCCTCTATACAATAACGATGTTTTGAATTCGATAATACGTTACTTTGACGCTAAAGCTACTATAACCTTTTCACTACCGACGTATATAAACGTCTCGCTCAGCCAGTGTGCAAATTGCCCCCACGTATATATACGTCTTTCCAGAATATGTTCACTACTATCTATAAAATTATTCCGAAGACTTTGGAATGCAATAAAATAACTTTAACATTGTTTGAGAAGAGGATTTACTTATTTCAGAGGATTTTCTTATTTTACCTTTCTCCCTCCTCCCAAATACGTATGCATTCATACGTACAAAATAGTGGCATTGGGGAGTGAAGGGATTAATTATAAGCCGTACGTGAACCGGATAAGTGTTAATTTTTGCATATAATTTTATATATAACCAACCGGTGTGGTCACTGGTAATTATTAAACTTGTTTTTAGCTTAGTATTGTTAAGATAATTATAAAGTACAAAGTGCAGTACTGATACATTAATAAGGTTTTTATATCAGTGTAAATATATTTTTTTTTTTCATTATGACAGAATGTATTTTATTTGTTTTACTTCCAAAAAAATAATAATTTTTTGAAATAACCTTTTGTTTTCGACTTTTCAATATGCTCGCGCCCCCCTTCTAGGGTTATCACGCCCCCTAGGGGGGCGCGCCCCACAGTTTGAGAAGCGCTGCTTTACTGAGTTATTAAATCGCTAAGAAGTATTCCACGATATTAAAACGAAACCACATTCTTGATATTTGAGAGACATTCAGAGAGTAAAAAAGAGTAAAATTAATGCCGCACTATAAAGCAACATGTGATATTGGTGACGGACCTCGTAATTTTGAAATTAGGTAAAGTTACGAGAACGAAACCTGAGCTGGAATCCTCCCTCTCCTAACTTCCACACCACACCAACCGGAAGGTGTTTGAGCCTTGACAGATTTAACGTGCATCGCTACCTACACGGCGGGTCTACAGCAGTACCAGGTTTGAACTCATGACACGGTGGTCACGAGTCCGTTACATTGACCACTAGACTACCATGTTCACTTTAACGTACATAGCCCCCCACGCACACAACCCTACACGACAGGAAGAACGTTTGGTGATAAATATATACGAATTTATACGTTTAAATCTTGTTCCTCTGGTATATTTAGAATAAAATATTTAGACAACAATCGATTTCAGACTAAGTTCTATTTTACAAAACTTTTGGTTCTGTAGAAGAAATAAACAACAATGGTACTATTGGAACTAGTGTAAATATATATAAAGTAAGAATATAATAAATGGATAATTCAATGCATTGCAGAGAAGAAAATATTCTGTGACGCTTCAAAAAAGAGAAAGCCAGAAGTTTATATCACTGCCAAGCGACTGTTAACCAGGCTAATGTTAGAAAGAAATGTGGTTGACAATCCTTACTTAAGGTGACTGCCTACCTTCGGACCCAATTTTTTTACAAAAACAAATTTTTGAAACAAATTGAGTGTTTTTAGGAAGAAAAATAAAAAAAAATATAAATACATAAAAAGTTTTGAATAAATATTGTACTTTTAGAAAAATTGGTTGTTTTCAAGGAAATTTTACCAAATTTTTACTAAAGTGGATAACACTGTATAAAAATTTCTAATACAATTATCATACTTTTCTTTAAGATGTACCAAAATCTATGAGAAATATTAAAATACAAAAAAATTACAGTCAATAATACATAATATGAAAATTTTGATATTTTTTAAAGTGTTTTCTTTACAAAAACTACCCTAAATGAAAACATATTTAACCTACAACAAAACTTATAGTTCCCCTTATGAAAAATAGTATGATAAACATTCCCCACAAAATTCAAAACGTTATCTCTGTTTTGGTTCTAAAGATATCATGCATCTGATAAAGCGTTTCTTTTGAAAACATAATTTTCAGAAAAACTCATTTAAAGTTTTATCTTACTGCCCTTTTGCATAGAGTGATGCTCATTAAAATCACTATAACTTTATTTTTATTTCGCGTAAAAAAAGAAAAAGAAAAACTGTTTTGGAAAGAAAAATGTTCAAACTATAAGATTTTGAAATAAAAAAAAAATGCCTTATGTAGACGAAAAACGACATTTTCAAGGTAGGCCGTCACTTTAAGTAATTTTTTAATACCAAAACACATACTATATTTAGATTCATTGATTGTTCTTTAAAGTCACACTTAAAAGCAACAGGAGCGATATTGGCAGCGAACTTCGTAATTTTAAACCACGGTCAAGTGATCAAGGCTAGACTTGTGATGGCAATCACTCTGCTAATTTTCACATGAAACTAACGAAAACGCCTGGTTTTCAAAAATTGCACGAGCCTCTCTATTTGGTGTATCTTAAAGGTACTAATGTATTATGTCGTCAAAGATTTTCTTCGATCCAAAAAACGCGTTGCCGATAAATTTACTTTCGTGTCTTACCAGAGACTGAAACCTTCTCAAAAGTAGGCTGAAAAACGAATTTTACACATTTCAACATTAATAAATTTTAGACAACAGATTTTACACAGAATCAACCTTGTGATCTGTAAGGGAAAAGAAACCTTACCAGGCTACTTTATCGGTATCAGGATTCCCGATTTGACAGAATTAATCACAGTGACGATTATAATTCCAATTAGTCAAACTATAATTATGTTGTATAATTATTTTTAGAATAGTATAAAATTACTGAAGTGAAATTCATCTTATGAGATATATAAATATTTGAATGAACTTTAATTTTATTATTTTTCAAGCAATTACCGAAGTTAATAACTGTAATTATAAATATGAATAATGCAGATGTTATACTTTTAAATATTATGAGCTTTCTCAAATCGAAAAATTAATTTAAATTTGTATGCATTAAATGCAGTATATAATAATGTGAGATAAGCGTGGAAATAATTAAGCTATTTATCATTTATTTCTATGGATAAGAGTGGCAACGGTAATACGCGATTCTGAATTTTAATAATCCTTGTCTAGACAAAAGTTTCCTTAAAGGAGGGGGACGTGTAATTATTTATGCGTGCTTTTTTCTACATAAAAAAAAAAGAAGATAAAGTCTTGAAATTCATTATATTTGCAGCCACTAAATGTTTTCTTTTTTAAAAAAATTGATTGTTATTCTAGATCGTTCATCAAAATCTTTTTGAATATTTATGAGATCTGTTGCAATTGCTGAAAAATATAATACAAATCAATTTTTTTTTAAAAAAAATTAAGGTTTAAATTTAATTAATGTAAAGAAACAGTTCAAAATATAATTGATTACAATAAATAATTTTATTCCTTCTCTGTTTAAAAAAAGCATCAATCAAAAAGAAAAAAAGCTTAAATTTCCGTCATTAGGAGAAACATTATAATAATTGTTCTTCTGTTATGTTTCGACTTAATAAAATCTTGTTCTATTTTCTTTGCCTTATAATTGAATAAGAACTTGCTTGAATTATCATTCAGAAAATTTTACCAGGATTATTAGAGCTATCCAATTATTTTAAAGGGACAAGGCCGACAACTGAGCTGGTATTACATTCTCTTCACTTGAACTTCACGCCATGTTAGAACTTGCTTCATTTTGAATTTAATAGTCATCTTATTCGTCATGATAGGCATTTCTTTCAATCAAGACTAGAACCTGTGGCTCGACTAAAAACTTCCCTGTGAAAAAAAAAAGTTTGCAAACACTATTTTTTTACCTACAACAATTTTGAATGAACTTCAACTGCGATTTTAAAATAAATTATTGATTTCTAGTTATCATTAGTACAATTCTAGGTATTCAAATGCATTTGATTGAAGATCGATAAAGTAATTAATATAAATAATTTTAAAATATATTTCTGCATGTAGAGGGGTAGACATTAAGGATCAAACTGAAATTCGAGGTTGGGTATAATGAAGTTCTCTTTAGTGTGTAGCAATTACTTATTAATTTAGGTTGAGTTACAGAAAGACAACAGATTTCATTAACAAAAATTAAAGCCAAGCAAATCGGATGGTTTTTAATGAGGCAACCTCATTCTTCCCTTACTTGGCCTGTAGTAAACTTTAGTGGTCGCCAGAGCTTGCTGCTTGGGATAGCCAGATAGTTATTACAACGAACATTGTTACAAGTGTATCATTATTTGAAAAGCAGAAAGTTATGTGAAACATTTTATACTGCTTTCTTATTCCAAAGTGATTGAGCAGTACATTTATCAAACCAAAAAGTAGTTATGACAGGTTTACCCGCGAAATTTCTACTTATCCTCTTGGGTAAAAATATTCTTTTCAACTGTAAGTTCTGTTCAAAACTTTCCTCGATGAAGAAGACGATATTTAGTTAAATGAGTACTTCTATTTAAACGTTGGCATTTGTGTACGTGATGACGTTTGATGGTTGAAAGTTGTCGATCAAGCGTTGATTAAATTGTGATCAAGCTTACGACCGGAGGTTGTATAGTTAAACAAGATATTTACAGAGAATTCAAGCGTAGGAGTCAAGAGTGCTTCAGGATTTAGTTAAGTAGTTTTAATTATATGTCAGTTGCATTAAACCTATGAGATTGGATTCCTCTCTTCCGGCTTATGTATTAAGTGCATTACCTACCTTTAATTGTGTTGGTTGCTTAAGTGAAGATAGTTCATAAAATTGTGTTTAAAAGTTGCTACGGCTGATTTTTGGTCTAACTCCCAAACACCAACAACCCACGGGTTGTTACATAGTATTGGGAATTTAAACTTCATTGTGTAAGAGAATGTATTAAATAAAGAATTTCAAGAAAACAGAAAATAAGAAAGAAGAAAAACTAAGCATTAGAACAAAAATATAAATTCGGAGGATCTGCCGCATTTAATCAGATATTTCCACCGCAGAAAAATAAAAAAAAAAAAAAAAACTTAAAATCGTCATTTCCCTAGAAATGGAAAGAAATAAATAGTTTTCGTCAAAGTCACATTTTATTTTCAATATACTTTTTCATTTGTTTTAGTATTCATTTCGGTTGGCAATACTCTTTTTTCCCACCATCCCTTTCCACTATTCTTTCAGCCCACACATAAAAAAAGAAGCACCCCCTCCCCCTTTTCCAGTCTTCCCTAATGTCCTTAAAACACTTACTTTTATTGGACGTCCCAATATGCCTTGCACGAATTGAGCAGCCCCCCTGTTTATACAATACATTTGCATATCTCTCTAATAAAAAGCATCCAGCCCCGCTACAAGTAGCCGAGAAAAGAAAAACAGTTTAAACTGGAATGGACGAAACTATTCAGCATAATGGGGAAGTCAAGAATATTCTTTTCGGAGGGGCAGATAAAGAAAAAATACACACACGCAGTGTTCGAATAGTCGAATTCTAAGAATGTGCATCGCCAACGATTATACTATTCTCTCTAAAATCCACAGGGATACGGAGAGTTCTAGAACTTCCCTTTGTTCAATAAGTTTAAAATATGATGATGAAGGCAGTAGATTTTTTTTTCAACGGTGATGCTTCTTTCCATATAACGAGATGTTCGTTTTTATTATGATGCAAGCTTTCTTTATGATAAAGCAGAGCTTGTATGTTTGGGAAATCCGTTTTTATATCGTCGAAGTTTAATTTTCTATTCTGAAGGAAAAAGCTGTTTTATTATACCGTTGGGGATTGGATGGAATTAAATATTTTATTAATGTCGAAGGAAAATGCAAAGTGAATTGAAGAAGAAGGGGTGGGTCGAGTTGAGTTGAAAATAAGCTGTAGCGATATTTTCTGCGGAAATAGTTCGATGGAAAGACTTTTGAGTGAATTTTTCATGAAAAATATAGTGATTCTGAAGATAAAAAAAAAAATGTAAATTAAATTTAAATGACGCAATTAATTCTTATTGAACTATTTTCAGAAAGCACTTTATTAAATAATATTATGAAACAGTTATTTAAATTTCCGGGATTTTGTTCGTTCTTTCGTTAAAATGAAATTTCGGTACTTTTCCGTTTCGCTGGCGCAAATTTCGCCAAGCAGGCTTTATTGGCGGCCACATACAATATAGACAAAAAAATGTTAGCTCTCATTCGTTTTTCATCCATTTTTGATGTATTACGAAAAAGACATTACTAAAGATAAGAAAACGACTTGTTTTGAAAATGAGGTGGTAAAAGGTTACCATCGGGAATATTCTGTTGGACGTCGGTTGTACCATTTTTGGCGACTTTATCGCTTCAGTCAGTAAAACGGAAAAATACTGGAATTTCTTATATTTTTCAGAAAATCAAATAAAATACGCATGTATTTAAAAGGCTTACGCTTTTTTATTTATAATTTATTGAAATATGCAGCATCAGTATAATATTTTATAATGAAAACTTTGACCATTCTATGCATTATCTGCCTATTACATAATAAGCCATCTTATTACAGTCTCTTATTTAATGATTTAATTTTAAAAAGTTGTGACGGGTCCTTTTCACGACCTTTCACTGATCCTCTTGGGGGAAAACAATTATTTACCTGTTGTTTGAACTTAAAACCACCTTCCGTAGAGAGAAGTTGATTTTGTAATAATTTGAGTTCTATTTATACTCTAGCAAAGTAAGTGCTAGAGTTAGTCGTTAAGCTGCTATTATAGTGAGATTTGCGAAATGACTATCGGAAGCTCTTGGTGTCTTGAAAAGATAATTTAGACCGGGATATCCAGTTGACCTGAGCGAGATCTGGCGAGTGCTATTTTATCGGATCACACACAGTTGCGTATAATTATTTGTCTTTGGAATTTAGGGCAGTCATTTGATTTGATTGCTCCCTTGGTTTATAAACTTAGTTGCTAGTAAATTGATAAAAAATAAACTTTGTTATTTTAAGAACAATGTTCATTCGGTGTCCTGAACTTCACTTGCGACCTTAGAATCACGACAAAGTCTAAAATATTAATCCCTGATTTAAAAGTCATAACTTTGTAAAACTAATTACTATTTTCTCCTTACTAATATTATAAACGTGAAAGTTTGTATGGATGCTTATTCCTCTTTCACGTAAAAACAACTCAATGGATTTTAATGCAATTTTACAGTAATATAGCGTATACATCAGAATAACACAAAGTCTATAATTTATAAAGATATTGTGTGAATTGTCCAAAATATAACGATAATTGTGAAGTAAGTAGACAAACATTCTGCCATCTGCAAAAAAACCAGCGACAGCATATATCTATCTTTTATGTGTGAAGCAAAACTTTGTCTTTTTGTTTTGTCTACGTCAGGTGCCAGGAACTGCGAAAGCTTGAACAGGTGGTGTGTGAGGCTGATTACAATTTTAACATAAAATAAATACAACAAAAGTATTACACTTCCAGATATAAATTAATTATACTGTTTTAAGCGTTCATTACACAAAATGTATTACAATGTGTTACTTTTGCTGAGCAGAGATCAGCTTAGGAAGGAGTTTTCAAAAATCAATCCACAAAAGAGTTACGGGGAATTATAGATAAAGAAAAGTCCACATTTTATCAGCTATTAGATCTACAGACTTAAGATTTCACAAACAGAATTTTTGTTTTGTCCTGCTGAGATATATGAAAAAAGCTTTTTTTTTTTTTAAATTTGCAATTCACGTAAAATTAACTCATTTAAAAATTCTTTTTCCTTCAATCTGTATTGTTTAATTTTTCAATTCACCCGTTTGAAGAATGGGTATAACAGCTAGTTCTTTCTATAATTATACTTTTTATCAAAATATAATCATTAAACATCTACTTCTTTCATTACGAATTCAAAAGGTTTGAGTGGCAACGATAGCCAAGTGGTTATAGTTGCGAGCTAGTGGCCGACAAAGTTTGATTGACTGGTTCGAAAATCTAGTGTTTTTGAAGGTCAATTGTGTAGGGAGGGGGATGCATGATCTATCGATGTATGTTGAATATATCACATTGGCTTGTTGTGAAAAGTTTAAAAGTGGGCTGATATACCTCTAGTGTAAGTCTCATTACTTGGCTACAACTCAAAATTATGAGTTCTGCTGCTAATAGCCGATGTATGTCATTAAAATTAAGTGAACAATTTAGAAAAAGTTCATGATGTCCCAACATTCGCCTATGAAGAGTTACAGCAGCTAAATTTCCATAAAAGTTCCTCCAATTGAGCCGAAGCAATTGTTTTAACGTGAAATAGCTGCTATTTATTGTAAATGTGGAGTTAAAGCTTTATTGTTTGCTTTGCTCAGGTATGCAGGGAATACCAGCGGGTCAACTGGTCATAGTGGAAGCTCATAACAAGCTTGATTACATTCAATATAAGTGAGTAATTTTCCTTCCATCAGGTGTCTTCCAATTGGGCCGAAGATGATTTTTAACTTGA
>BMAV01022875.1:377608-408876 GCA_019973955.1 Trichonephila inaurata madagascariensis
GTCGTTCAACGGAACTAACGATATCCTTTTAATGGATTGGAAAGTCTATGGATCATTAAATTACGAAAAAACTTGAAATATACCACTAAAATTTGTATGAAAGTGTTATAAAGTAATCAAAACCATAAAACTAATTTCATTGATACAAGCAAATAAAAAAGTGCATCATGAAACCTGGCGAAAGCGTAATGTTCTATGAGTTTAATACTAGAACGTCCGTCGGTGTAGATTGGACACCGGGGCCTGTTCAGTTTGTTCTTCTTTCCGCATTTTTGAAGAGAATTTGAAAATAGTTCGTGACTTTAAATCCTTTTCCATATTATGCAGAAAAAAAATTGCGTTTCTAGGTTAGTTAGGAGAGATTTTACAACTAAATATACCTAGAACGTCCGCTGGTGTCGTTTCGACACTAAGGCCATTTATCTCTATAAACAGCTAGGGTTCAGTGTAAGATAGTTCAATATAAGTAGAACAATCCATGGGTAAAAGAAACTTCTGGAAGTAATACCGCACATTTATTTGACCTTGAACGCAATGTTATTGAGTTCACAGCAGAAATGAGTCAGTTATACCTTCAACCGTAGTTTTTTTAAGTGTTTCGTCACATGGTATTTGCTTATCTCCTCATAAAAAAGAATTCCATTTGATTTTCGAACCATGTGCAGAGCAGACACCCTGAAAAGATGACTCATAGAAAAGATCTAAGCCCTGATGAAATTGTTAACTCGTTACGAAAGCTTTCTGAGAGTGAATAGGATGGTGGTGTGTGAGCTATCTTGTTATTATTTAGATTCCGATGAAGACATAAGATTGAGTGAAAGTAGCTGCAAAGAATCTGAAGAAAGTGCAGATGAAATTGATAATATTCCAGTAAATCCTTATATATATGTTGCTAGGGATGCCACAGAATTAATACCGCATACTAGTAACGTTACTGACCAACAAGATTCGTGAAGCATAATGTCAATGTTAGTTTTTTATGATATAAAGAGCCATAATGAATCCCAGTGGCTGAGTGGTTAATGTATCGCGCTTCCACACCACAGGTTCGAGGTTCAAAACCCGGGCTGGACAAGGTTGACTCAGCCTTTCATCCCTTCAGCGGGTCAATAAAATGAGTACCAAACTTGCTTGGGAACTTAACACTGGGGGTTTCACTTCAGACTGACCACCTGACCGGAACATCTGCTCATGCACCTCAAGGCCGAAGATCGTGTGTACTGAGTTGGACACAGTAATCATTGGCCCTCATGGGCTGTCGCGCCACTGAGTTAAGTTAAAAACCATAACATAGGATAACTCCATAAAATAATATTAAAAAGTCTTAAAAATATACCCTGCTGAACAGTAGTTCTGAAATTATTTAGTTATTATAGTTATTTTACATCGCGGTGGGTGTGAGTGTCGAAAAGACACAGGTAGATATTAACCCTTTATCTACCGACGATACTTAAAAGTACCACTCACTTTAAAATAACATAGAATAACCATTTTTACGAATACTCTGCCGATATCAGGAATATTCTTTGAAATCCACTTTTACAAGATATATGGCGACAAGGGTTCTATGATGAGTATTTTGGCGGGAAAGGCTTATAGCAGAACAGCGGATTTCGAACATTGTCATTTTTGTTCCGAAAAAATAGTTAATGTCAAAAGGTGTCTTATGTTTGTTAATGAAGAATTTGGAGAACGATTTGGCTATTTATTTTAAGTGAACAGTGTATATAATTAATTTCACAATTAGATATCTTTTATTAATTAATTAGCTCTAACAGATTAAATTTCTCAAAGTTGAGTATTTTGTTTATGTTATATCCCTTAATTTTCAATGTAGGGATTCAAAAAAAATATTGCACGAAAAAACTGCAGTAAACCATAATACGGGTGATAACGAGTTAAAGGGTAACCGAAATCCCCTTACGTTCTAATGTTAAGGAATGGTCAAGTGAAAGGATGTTGCTTGAGCCAATATCTTCATTATATGCGTAGAACCTTTGCACTAGATCTTGAAAAGTTAAAAACTCATCACAAACTTACGTCGATTTATTTAGAAAATGCTATTATATATTGCTTATTTATTCTTATTAAACCAATTCAAAAATAAAACATTTTCAATGCTACGTTTATGGCCATGGTAGCCGAGTGGCTACGGCCACGATCTCTTGACCAGTATTTAACTCGTTCAGGACCATGGTCACATATATGTAATCACGCGTTTCTCCCTCCATGGTAACACATATGTGATTGAGCTTTATCTCCTCGTAGGCCCATGCTCACACTGGTGTGATCAGAGTGATATATATAGGAACGTTTTTTTATTAATTTTTATAAGCACTAGATGACGGTTGAAAACCGTTTTTTTTTTTCTTCCGAATAATGTTTCATAAAACTTTAAACTTCAACATGTGCTTTCGGCTCCATGTTGTTTTTGTTTTTTTAATTAGATCCGAGATATTTATGAATATAAACCACTACACATCTTTATTTTTCGAGAGAATCGGACATTCAGAGGTTCATGATCTATTGCTCTATGAATTTATGTTTATATTTTGAATAAGTTTATTTAGTTTTCTAACAATTTCTATATTCGTATTTAAATGTATAGGATTATTGTCAATTTTTTTGAAAGTATATGTAATTTTTTTTTCATTAAAATGAAAACATTTTCTTTAATATTTGCAATTGTTTTTTAAATATAGCGAAAATTTTTTTGTACTCCATGTTCAAATATTATCAATGATAGTTAATTGTAAGTTTTAGCGTATTTGATTGCATTTAAAATTTTATATGAGTCTTTTAAAGGAAATTAGGCTTAGCAGGGAAATTCTAAGTTCTGATACCACTAAAGGCCCATCGTATAGAAATTATAGTAAAATATCGCTTTCAAATGACCATGATTCAAAATTACTGGGTTCGTTGGCAATACCTCCTCTACTGCTTCTGTGAGTACATCTTAATAAACATTAACGTCATTTATTTCATTTCAAGTAATTATTAATATTTTCAATAATTTTCTCTGGGTTTCAACTACTTCTTTCTAATTATATAATTAATTTCATGTTTTTATAGTAATTTTTAATTTTGAGAAAGAATAAATCTATTTCTTTTGTCAAAGAATTTTCCCGAACACTATTCTAGATATTTATTTTACGAAACAACTTTTGTATCATCATGGGACATTTTAAGAATCCCTAGAGTTAAAGGGGCTATAATTTAAAGAGAGTTAGGCCATATTTCTAATGTTGGAATACAAATGTAAAACAGATCCCCTGATAGGTCTACCAGTTAGGTCATTTGTAACTTGCACCTAAGGGTCCCCAGATATTTCTTTAGGGATAATACTGGATCGTTGCCAAGTACCCTTGAGATATGTTTAGATGCAATGCTAATTATATGGAATGGAAAATCCTCTAACAAACGAAAAACAATTCAAAAATAAAATAGTGAAATAATGAAATTGACAAAGAGTAAATAAATGAAACAGGCAAGGAACAAAAAATACCGTATCATCAAGTACATAATGCACCGGATATAAAAATGATAAACTTAAGAATAGAGAAAAGATGAGAATTTTAAAAATTAGATTTCTACATGCATCTAAATTCAGTTTACTCAAAAGAAATGACATTTCTTGTGATCTTTCATTATTGGAAAACACGAAAAATTTGCCATATTCGCGTTTTCCTTTTATATCTTCAAACATATTATCCAATTGTATTTCATTTTTTCACCATCAATTTTATTCTGATCAATAAACATAATCAACCTCCCATTCCATCTAGATATTTAGATACATTATATTTTTAATGGTATTTTAATTATGTCGCGAAATTACTTTCAATCAATGTTTTAATTATTCACTCACAAACTACAAGGTAGGGTTCAAAAGTTCCCGTGTGAGTGAGTGAGTGAATATTAACGTCGCACTGTTCAGCTACACGAGGGCTTTTGGCGACGGACCTCATGATTTTGAACCATGGTCAAGTGACGAGGACGACACCTGAGCTGGCATCCCCTCTCCCCTCTCCCCACTACCACACCACACCAACGGGCGGACGTTTGAGCTCTCGACAGATTTAACATGCATATCTACCCTACACGGCGCGTCATTAGGGATACTGGGCTCGAACTCGTGACAAGCCAGCCACGATCCGATACCTTGACCACTTGGCTATCGTCGCCACTCAAAAGTTCCCGGATTGAGCCTATAACTTGAGCAATTTGTGCAGTAGAGAGACTACAATAACGTTTCTGTGTTACTGCGTTCTTCGCCTCTTCCAAAATGTATTTGTCCTAAATCAAGTGAACGGTGAATCGCCACGGCGTCGTATTTTGTAAGCGATGCATTTAGTGACAGTCAATTGAAAGAAATGACGTTTGTAGAGCAGAGAATGAATATCAAATTTTGAAGGAAGTGTATTTTTTTGGAGACTTTCAAACTGTTGAAGCATATGTGTACATCAGTGATGCATTATCACTAAAGTAAGCTTTGAGAGACATCGACGTTTCAGTGAAAGTGTCGAAGACGACGAACACTCTGGATGTCCGCAGACTTCTCAACCCGCTGAAAACATTGAAAACTGCTCCTTACTCCCCTGATTTTGCCCCTGGGACCAGAATATTTCCAGAACTGGCACGTCGCTTTGAGAGTCGTCGATTCCAAACTGCTGATCAGTAAATCCCTGACTGAATTAAAGGACATGATTAAAAGTGGATTCTTGAAATGTTTCGACAACCTTTACAAGAGATGGCAAAAAGTGTGTGGTTCCTCAAGGGTCTTGTTTCAAAGGAAGATGAGCTTCAGAAATTTAATTGGTAATATTTTTAAGACTCGGTATGGAAACTTTTGAGAATCCTACCTCATAATTATATAGATTTACGAAAAAAAAAAAAGAACATTTCAGATTTTTCTTTATAATAAAAGCTTCGCGTTATGCAGTAAGTATACTTAGAATTGAAAAAATGCAATTTGAAAGCATAGATGTGTGTTATATGTTGCAAAATAAGGTAAATAATAGTAATAAATTAAAATCACATATAACGTGGAAATGTAGAGCGTTTATCTTTATATATTAGTTATTGTTTTATGTATTTAAATCACGGTATATATATATATATAAACTTCGCATAAAAACGCTCGGAGGGCTTTTATGAGAAATAAATACCATGTTATCCATGATACACCAGTTAAAACAATTTAATTCATTTCACTGACGTGTGAAAAATTTAGAATTTGTAACTATTAAATTAAACGCCACACAAATCTTTAGTATGGAAAATTGATTCTATCGTTAGTGTTTCTACATATACCTTGCCGCATTCTAAGCGTTTTCTTTGAATTGATTCTTGGTGGTTTGCCAATTGTTCTAAGAAAATGTTGCATTATTCCTTCCCCCTTCCATTATTCTGAAAATGGGAAGAAAACTTACAACTGAATTGAATAAAAGAAATGCTCGGAATTTTGGAAATACAAGTGAAATATGCAAGAGTTCACTTTGTGCTTTCATACTAATAAAAACTCCAGAATTAATGATACACACACTAACTATTACCACCCTTTCCCCCCTTGTTTCAATGGGTACCTCAAAATTTTGTATAAATATTTATTGTTTTCAAGTTATTGATATCTTAATACCAGCATTGAGCTTCCGATTGCACAGGAGAAAATTCATTTCATTTTGATTTAAAAAGGACAGGACTTGAATATCTTAAGTGAAAGCATATATTTATCATTTACCCCCATAATGGGAGCTTATTTCTGTAAAAACCACTTTCAGCAGACTTCTACTCAAAAAAGAAGCATGCTTGGCAAATTTCAAGTCTGTAGGTCTATTATATCAAAAATGGAAATGTTTATCTACAACTCGCCCGTAAACTTCCTTGCGAGTCGAACTCCACAAACTCCACAAACTCCACTCGTTCTTAACACTCTCCCCTCAGCAAAATAAACATACTTGCCATATGTTTAGCCTGTAACATTAATAGTTCAAAAATGTAAATTTCTGTCTATATCACCCTCGCATTCTTGCGAGTCAATGTCCATAAAGTCCGCCCTTAGTGGATCTCTATTAAATAAAACGAACATTCATGTAAAATTTCAAGTTTGTAGTTTTAATAAATTTCGTGACGTGCAAGTGAGTTATATATAGGTGTTAAAAATTATTGCATTAGTGTTATGTTGTACTTGAACAATCTTTCAGAAAATTTAAAACTTTTCTTTCGTCTTTTTTCCCAATTTTTTAAAAACCTTAACTCGCTTTAAGCCATTTTAGGGTTGAAGAGAATTCTACGGAGACTCTTTGTACTTCAAAAATATACGTTAGTCGCCCTTCCGGTATAGTGGTTCGCGACGTTGACTTCTGTGCCGTTGGATCTGGGTTCGAATCCCGGAGAAGACATGGATGTTTGTAGATGTATAGTGCCTTCATGGCAAGGGGGTATTTTAAATAGCTGTGGAGTCGCAAGTCCTCTCGTGAGGTTGGTGGAAGGGGAAGAAATGTGGGAGGCCCCTGACCAACCCCAGGGGGTTCTCCCTCAAAATCGGGGTGAAACCGAGCTAAAACGTTCTGTCACCTATATGGTGCTCAAAGCTACTGGTAACGACAGGCGTCACTAAACCCTCTGCCATGAGGAATTTCATTGGCCTTGATCTGGACTTTTCCTATCAGGTGGCATTAGTAACAACAGCAACAAATATACGTTATTGAGCCAAATGCACCTCAAAACTTGTGTGTGTGATTCGAGTTCTTAATAACTACTTGTAAGTATAACAAACAAAATGAGCTAATTTATAAATGACTTTAATTATAATAAGAAAGCCTTATAGTATTTGTTTTATTGAAAACGATTATAAAACTTCCGTACACCTTAAAGTATCACACGGAGCTCACAGAATTAAGTATTAATCACACATTACAAAGGAAATAAGGAAAAAAAATTGGCTGTGAAGGATTACATATGTTTACAGAACTATAATGTTTACCAATTAAAAGAGCTTTTTAAAAACATTTCTGGTGGGAAGAAATTGGTGTAACTTTAGAGGTCAATTTATATTAAGTCCCTTGAAAACTAGTCTTAGGATCTCTCTGCTATACTTGGAATAAAGAAGGAGCAAATGTTCTAAATTTTCCTCGCCCCCACTATTACAATCACATGAAGATGACGGAACTAAATTACATTTTTTCAAGTAGCTTTTAAAGTTACCATGGCCAGTGAGAAATTGGATTATTTTGTAATTAAATACAAAAATGATGGCATGACAGACTCTAATTAATCGTTGGAAAAATTTCTTTGTTAAGCTCCTTTTATTTGAAATGAGATACTCTTGGTTCGACGACTTCACCATTCTTTTTTTCATAGTCTTCTTGTAAAATGATTTTGAGATATTTATGGCAATGTCAGTTTTGAGCTGGGTTGCTGCCTTTGCAAGCTAATCGGCCCACTCATTTCCAAGAATGCCCGTCTCAAATCTATTGAGATGTTTTTATCTTTTAGGCGCATAAATTACTTTTGGATCACGACGATTATGCTGTTATATGAAGAAATACACTTAAAAGAATCCAAGAAGTTAAGAGAGTCGGTACAGATGAGATAGTCTGAGATGATGCGATTTTTGTTCAGTGATCCATTTAATGACGAAACTTAAACATTAAAGTTCAACTACAAAAACTGTGCATTCATCACAAATTCTAAATTGAAAGTGCTCGGATTCAACACCATTCCTGAACACAACAAAATCAAAACCAACTTTACCATCAATGTTACTGCCATCAGAATAGTAAATAATAGGGAAATCATCTGTGCTTTTGTCACTAAGTTACTTTAGGATCAAAAACAGTCATAACAATTTTTTATTGTATTAAAACAACTAGTTTTAAGATTACATTTGCCTCATGGCATTTCCATTTTGTTCATAATACCTACCTACAATGCAGGACGTATTAAACTTTGAAACCTTACCTTACATCTTGTATAACTATTCATAAGTTTTTGCTTACATTAGTTCAGAAAATATTAACTTAAAACACAATATGAATCGCTTAAATTTTATTCCTGCAAGAAATCGCACCATCAAGAACATAAATTTCCCACAAAGAAAGGAATCTTAAGAGAATTTGAAGCTATTAAATGACTTTACAACCCAATTTTTAATTGATATCTCCTAAAAAAACCTCTTCAAACTCATTGACGCATTCACTCCTGGGAGCTATAACGATAATAACCTTACGCCTTAGCCGAAATAAAATCACATAATAAGGCTTTCCAGATATTAAAATGCACTTTTTTTCTACTTTAAGATGGGTGCTATCGCTGTGAAAGAAAGAACGCATCTCTCCCAAGCCTATAAGAACAATAAAAAACACAAACAACCCGAAAACAAAAACTTTAATGCTTTCATTTATGGAGGCTAATGGCGGACGTGCGCATATAAAAAGCTGGGATTAAAAACACCCTTCATAACAGGCTGTTAACCGGAATGGTGTATTTCCCACACCAATTGCCACGGGACAAGCGGTCGTTATGATTAGAATTCGTTTTATATCTTGCCCCTTAGTCCCAGCATAACCCTTTTTATCGTTGGAATTTGCCACCAATTCTGGAGATTATTTACGTTAATGTAAAGTTTACCCCCAGGCTGGAAATTTTTATTAGAAGTCGCGACTCTGTGCCGCAGTTTAACGCCACTGCGAACACGAGAATGCATGCTGGTTTCCATACACTTGTGGGAGAAACTACTAATAAAATTCGTTCATTCCGCCTGTCCGGTCTTGAATGTGTTAGCCTTGCAGGGAGATGAGGAGCAGAGGGATTGTGTACAAATTTAAAAACGTCAAGTATCGGGTTGTCATCACATTGAGTCGGATTTAAGATAAATTTAAGATATCCGACTACGCGTTCGGAACCGTGATTTTGCAAAAGCGTATTAATGGATAATATTTATGATATTTAGTGTCATTTAGATTAGAATACATTTATAAAACTGTTTTAAGGACATTATGACAAAAATGAATTATTTAAATACAATATTTTGGCAAAAAATTAACAGAATAATTTTTTTTTCCAAATGTTCTCCTTTCGTAAAAAATGCTTCTATTGTATGAATATTTTACCTGTATTCAGCTCAGACCTCTGTACAGAGGCTCAACTAGAATTTTTGAAATGCATAACTCGGAAGTAGGTTTATCTATGTTTTACGAAAACAGAAGGGAGAAATTTTAAGAAAATACGCCGATAATTATTTCAAAGGGATGTAACTCTGAAAATAATGTGAATTTTTCAAAAATCATAGTTGAGCCTCTGTACAGAGTTTTGAGCTATATACAGGCAAAATATTAATACAATAGAAGCATTTTCTTACAAAAGGAGAACATTTGGAAAAAAGGTTATTCTAAGTTAATTTTTTGCCAAAATATTGTATTTAAATAATTTTTTTTGTCATAATGTCCTTAAAACAATTTTATACATACATTCTAATCTAAGTGACACTAAATATCATGAAAATTATACATTTATGCGTTTTCTTAAAATCATGGTTCCGAACGTAGTCAGATACCTTAAATAGAGTGAAATATGTTTAACGCGAAAACACTTTCGATGAAGTATCGGTTATGAAGACTTGGCACCCCAAAAATGACCGAAATACCGTTTATTTTATTTTAATTTAATCTTATTCTTTGCATTATTATCTTTCGAGAGTGATATATCACTTGTGCATGTTATATCGTTAGAAGTTGGATAAAACTTCTTCTAAAAAAATGTAAATTAACAAATTAGGCAGTTCGACCACGGCCCCTTTTTAGGGAAAAAACGCGTTTTGATAAAAAAAAATATATATATATATATTAAAAAAAGAAATAAAAAAAAATTATAAAAAAAAGAATGTGTAATATGTAAAGCAGGATATTACCGAGAAATTATAATAATATAATTTTTTTTCTTTGTGTGTGAAATGTGTGCATGTAAAATTTTTGAATTAAGGTATTTATATTAATAATTTCATAACTACAGTTTTTTATTCCTCATGTGTTTTTCATACAAATAATACTTCAATATTATGTGAAAAAAAACAAACTAAAATTTATGTCGCGACAGAAAATTTTTTTTTTTAAACATTTTGCTTGAATTTTCTTGTGCAATTAATACTCAGTAAAATGGATCATTTCTAAAAACGTATGGGTTGAAATAATACGAAAATGCAATTATTTTAAAGAAAAGTATATAACTAATGTTTTTTAAGTAGTGTTTTAAGTATATTTAAGCTTATTATAATTAATTTTTCAGAATTATAAACTTTACAGTAGTTTTTCTCAGTTTGTGTTTTTTCGATACATTAGTGCAGTGAAAATGCTACTCCTTCCTCAATTATTTACCAATAACTTTTAATTTTTTTTCCTGCGTGTTATATATAAAGCATGTAACAAAGTTAGAGATCCATTTTGCTGTAAACTGAATACTTTTTTTAAAAAAAAATTAAAATGTAGGAGATATTGGGTTTTTCGTTCACTTCTTTCGTTTCGTTTTCTTCAAAAAATTTTAAGATTTAAAATTGTGTGAATAATATGTGAAAAATTTCATCTCTTATCATTTTTTTGATTAGAAACATTATATGAAATGCTAAAATATAATTTTTAAACACATAAGTAAAAAAGTTGTTCAAAGGGTACCAAGTAACCTTAACACGAAATAATATAACGGCTCCAACAAACTACTATGTATTTATATGCATTTTGTTCTCTTAACACAAAACAGAAATCGTTTAACACAGCGTTTCTCAAGGTGTGGGGCATGCCTCCCTAGGAGGATAACTCACCAAGGGAGGCGCGAGCATATTAAAAAGTCAAAAACAAAAGATTGTCTTAAAAAATTATTAATTTACTGATAGTAAGTAAACAAAATGCATTTTGACATGATAAAAAGTAAAATAAACATATACACTGATATAATATACTTATAAATGTATCAGTATACTGCACAATGTATTTTATAATTAATTTAACAATGCTAAATATGAACTAATTTAATTATTACGTACTAGGGATTCCATGTGCTTGTCACATATAAAATTATATACAAAAATTAACACTATCCCGTTAATTCGTACGGTTTATAATTAATCCCTTATCTGCTGACTAAAAGCTACGCAATTCGCTCCCCAAAGTCACCGTTTTCCACGTAGGCGAGCGTATGTGAAGAATTGGAATTATGGAAGAAAAGGATTAAATAAGGAAATATTCTGTAAAAGGTAAATTCTTTTATTGTATTCCCAAGTCTTCGAAATAATTTTATGGATAGCGGTGAACAGAAAAGATTGTACTTCGGAAAGGTGTATATATACGCCAGTGACATATAAGAAGTCGTATTTGAAGCTTTAGTGTCAAAGTATAGTCTTCTTGCGTTCAATACATTATTATTGTATGGAGGGGAGCGTGATGAAAATTATGATTGAATATTGGGTCACAAATATTGGAAGTTTGAGAACTGACTTACAAACCTTTATTGTGACCACTCTTCTTGAAGTCGCATTTTCAAAGTCTAGTATGTAGTATAAAAACTGTGTAATACCGGTTGATTCATAAATAGTATGACGAATTTCAGAGGATCATAAATTTTTATTGAATAAAGTTATTTACATGGAATTTTCAATGTTGTTTTCTCCAGCACAGTACACTTTTTGTAAGAGTTTTGGCTAGTATAAAAAGGATTTTTCGATCTTTTTGGGGGTATTTTTCCAACTTCATCTTAATTGCTTTTTGAAGCCATTAAAATGCTCTTACTTTACGTCTTTTTAATTGTTTTTTTAAGTATCTCCATAAAAAAAATAAACGCAAGAAACACAGACAGGGCTTAGGGATAGTCATTTATCAGGAGGCAGAATATTTATTTTTTAATCTTTCAAACATTTTATAGTTATTTTACAGTATGACTTAGGGCAAACACTTGGTGAAAAACAAAGTTCCCTTGATGGTAAAGACGTTTACTTTTTTTGACCAAGTGTCTTAAAACTTTATTCTCATCGTATTTAGCATCAATTTTAAAGTTTGGTTCTGCAGAAAATGGTTATGTTAAGCTTAGAGAGCGCATTTCTGTCCATACCATAACACCTGAAAGCCAACTTGCATTTTTCAAAACAGCGACTGTTTTTTTTTTACAAGAAATTTATTGAATCTTCATTTTGCCAGTTGTGAATGACAGATGAAACAGTGCTACATCAGAAGTTATCCATGTTTTGTATCTAACTTTGCGTAACATTAAATACAGAGGCCAAAAATGTTTTATTCGTTTTCTACGGTCTTAACAGACATTTGACGACAGAATGGAAAATTTTATTTTTTATAGCCAATTTTCTTTATGTGATGATGCATTGTCGATTGCTATATCTATAGTTTCTTTGCCATAGGTTTTTGAGGCAATGAATTTTCTACAGCAATAATTCTTTTCAACTCTTTCATTAAGGACTTACTTTCGTTCACATTTTTTACCTGAATCTTTTGATTGCGAGCCAAATCTTATTTCTTTTAGAAGTTTAGATAGTAATACAATAGAAAAATGTCTTTTTTTTATTTTGAAATGCTTTGTTATTTACAAAATTTGAACAACCATCCCTCAAAAGCTGTTAGATTTCATTCCGGGTTTGAGGATCTAATTTCAATACTGTAATTTACTCCCTCTACTAAAAATGGTTAGATTAGTAATTTAAATGTCTCGTTTTTCAAATAAAACCAGTAGTAAAATGGTAGAAATTCATCATCAATAGTTATATGCTTATAAAATTGGTCACACTTATTTTGAATCAACCTGTACTTATTATCCTTCGTTAGATATCTTAAGCATGTTCTAACGTCAATGTAGTAGTAATTCGAACGCTATTTCCCTTTGAATTTTGAATTGTAATCTCTTTAACAAGTAACTCTAATCTCTACATCTACTCCATCAGGGATTTTAATAACATCGATAAATTCCCATTCGATAACATCGATAAATTCCCGAACTCCCATTACCTCCGCTACTCGGCAATTTTTGGTAGTACAATACCCGAGCCTGGTATTCATCAGTTAATAGTCCGCTAATCTATTAGCCGGGTTAACATGAACCATTTTCCTTTCCGCAATTGGATGTAATACTAAGATTTAGTACAGAATCACGTATAGATTAGATTCTGAAGTTTACTTTTGTATGATGGAGTTTGAATTTTCATTTGTGAAACATGCAGTAAATTATATTCAGTTTAAAAATGAAATATCATCAGAAAAATAAATGTATGCATTTTCAAAAAATAAAACTCGAGTTCTAGGGACAAGACTATACTACATTAGGAGTACAAATATTACATAGATTGACAAAAAAAATAGGTCCTTCTGATTGCTCAGACCAATTTGAATTTATTTTCATATTGGATCTTAGGTTTTATAGATTTAATACACCTGATTTTAAAGCTCTATTTATCTATACAAATAGAACAGAAACAAAAAATAAAATTTGGTGAAAATGTAGCCATTAATTTTCGAATAGTATCATTATTTCAATATTCTAAGGAAGTTATGTGAGTTTAAACTGCTTGTAGAAATCTATGGTAATATTGCCATTAAAAGGAAATTATGATTTATTTTAAATAGGTTAATCAATATGAACTCATTTAAAAAGAAACGGAAGTTTTAATGCATTTAAAGTCAAATAAATTGATTTATACTAAATAAAGGGCATAAAAGATAGATTAATAGTAAGTTTAAGTTGTTCACAATTATTGTTTTTGTATTCCAGAAAAAAAAAAAATTAAATATTAAATACAGATAGATACACAAAAGTACAGATAAGTATTAAATAAATCAGCAGAAATTAAAGATATATAATTTAGTGTGCAAAATTCTAAAATTTTTCTGCAGTTTTTCAAGCTAAAATACTATTTAATAACAAAAATTTTAAGAAAACATTTTAAAAGAGTAATATTGACAACTCCTGTATTTATTCAAGCATAAGAATAAAAAACAACAACCATAAAATTAGAGCATGCTATGTGGAAAGGTCTTATCATATACAAATTCAGTTAAATGGGAAAAATTGTTTTTATAACAATCAAATTATTTGATTCATTTCAAAGTTTTAAAAACTCTCTCTTTCTCAAATTTCAAGCGCATCAAACCAATATGTCGATAGCGACCTCTAGCGGACAATTCAGGAAGCCGTCAGTCAAGGTGTGGCTGTCATAACATAAGTATCGAGTTGAACCTGTGTCCCTGCTAATTATAATTTTCTTGTATTCCTATAAAGATTGTATTTTCCGTAAAATACAATTGTATCTTTGAATGCTAAATTTCTTAAATGTTTGTTCTTGTACTTTTAAATTTCTTATTAAACTCTTTACTCAAAGGTGTTTGGCCTCCTATTGCTAGCCATGCAACTTCAATATGAAATAACTTTATCAAATCGTCAAAAATAAGCACATAAAATTACAATCTGAATTCCAAAAGAATACTTCTGTAACAAAATATATATTTTTTTAAATTTTAAAGTAAATGTTTATTTTACTCATCATTTTAAGATTCTATTTAAAATGCCAAGATATATGAATTCCGAACACAAATATAAAATAATAAGTTTAAGCATGCATATTTTTTTCATCTTTTACACATCAAAATAAAGATGTAACTAGTTAGAAAATGTATGACAAATTGAATTTTATAAAGCCCACATAAAAGAGTTAATTAATAATTTGTAACTGTATATTATACCTCTTACCTCATTTTCGTTTTAAAAAGTATAATCGCATTTTCTATCTTCTCCCATTAAATTTATTTAACTTCACTTCACAAATCTTTTTCTAACCAGATTATAGGATTAGCCATCTCCAGAGAACCTTTAATTTCCTCTTCATTTATTTCAGTTTTTCAAGACTCAGGTATTCATTTCCCCCAAACCATTTGAATTCGAATATTCTATTGTCCTATGGTTCTGACTTAAAAGGATTATATGACTCTTCATTAGCATTTCGAAGTCATTTCTTCTTTTCTAACGACATCATTTTGCATTCAAACCCTCTTTAGAATTTCCGGTTCAATTTATTGCCATCTATCGTTATTTATTCTTTTAGAGTATTGGAGATTTTCATTTTGTACGTAGACATTTTTTTTTTTACTGCAGAACGTTAAAGATTTGAAACTCAGATTTTTAAAGAATTATTTAAAATTTTGATGAGAATGAGTTTTGTTAAATAAATCTTTAGAAAATAAGTCAAGCGTAAACTGTTAATTTCGAAGTTAAATAAAAAGGTTAATTTTTAAGCATTTTGCAAATTATTAAAATAAATGCTAATTCACGGCATTCAACATTATAGGGGAAAAAAGGAATTGAATGTTGCAACAATATTTTCAATTCTTTGTTGAAATTCAAAACATTCAAAGAACATTTTATGTTGTATACACAATACATTTCCTTTCTCGTCGCTGGCATTTTGTTTTAAATTCTTAATTATAATCGAAGTTCTTTATTCAACTTAAAATTTACTTTTAATCCAAAGTAATAATTTGTAATTCGTGATGTTAAACATAATTACGGGTAAATAGAAATCTGCTTATTTTAAATATATTTTATTTATCAAATTTAAGAACGCTAGAAAATATTTTTAGAGATCCACTTTTTATTTTAACCATTACTGGACAAACAGATATTGTCTTTGATATAGGATAATTAGAAAAATGCGTGGTATTTTTTCAAAATTATTCTAAAAGTGAAATATATTTAATTAAACTATTTAATTACTTACAATAACTAAATTTTAATATTCTTATTTGAATTCAATAAATTACGATACATAAATATTTTACATAAATAAAAAAAAAAAAAAAATGCAAAATACAAAATTTAAACTGCATGGTATATTTTTGAAAGAAAGAAATACAATTAAACAAAAGTTAAAAATGGAGCTCAATAGATCAAAAAGTAATTCGGGCCGTAGACCGAATAAGTGGGGTTACATGGGAGACATGCTTGAGACATGGTAGATCAATAAAGCAAAATCCAAACTTGGCCTTATATCGTTTTATATATCATAATACACGTGTGCAACTTAAGCATTTTGGTGTTTAATTCAATCCTGGAAAGGATGAGCAAGCTTGATAGTTTTTACATGTTTTTTATTTACGTAGAAAACACACTCACAAACATGGAACACAAAGCAATGCACAAACGCGCGTGGCTTACATGACAATCACAAGATGTAGCTTCGTTGCTTAAAGAAATCTCTCTATATATATACTGATGGACAGCCGAAAGCTCTTGAAATCATGTGACACGTTAAAGGTTTTTCTGATTGGTCCAGATAATAGTATGATACAGGGGAAACATAGTTCTTAATTTTAAAGCGCTGAACCTTTAGTTACCAAGAAATAAAGTTATGGTTATATCCGGTAAAACGCGGTGATTATTACGCGAAGTCCGGGAGGGCTCAGGACGATTATGGATAAAAAATCATCAACGTAAATTGTGTGTGTACCAGTCGCTACTACCCAGCCGCAGATGGTGCTCTATTCTGAAAATTTTTGCGTGTATCTGATAAAGCACAAAAACAAATCTGTAATGTTGGAGTTTTGCACGGTGTAAACATTCGACGTTGAAGAACGCTATGACGACAATGAAGACGATAACGCCTTGTTTCTGTTTGTTAGACGATAGACGAGAAAGACAGCTAGTATAAAGAAACGGTGATGTTATAGCAATTTAAGTTTGTATATCATTTAATTGTAAATATAATTTGAATAGTAATACCATAATTAAATTCAAAAGTTAATGTAAAAATTATTGACTGGTTCTGAAGGCCAACAAACATCCTCCTCATATATGTATATATATAAAGAGAGAGAGAGAGAGACTTCAGGCCTGTCTGTGCTTTATTATTCTTCACGTATAGCTACTCCAACATGGCGCTCAATCCGATGGAACAATCGGAGGCAACATAACAGTGAGGAGTCAGTCTCTTTTCTCGATTATGTTCTATATACGTCATGACGCTGAACATCCTTGGGAATTGGAACGCGAAGCGTTCCTCCATCCCATATATAGAAGTACTAGGGATTTGAAGTTGAGTGGCCTGAATAGAAAGGGAGCTTCCTGGTTGGTGGACAGGGAAGGAGCAAGTGGTGCGGCTAAGATGGCCGTTTCGGCGGTATCCAAAGTTGTTAGACTTTTTCATGATAAGCAAACGAGAAACTCGTCTACTATTGGTCGAGATGAATCAGTAAGCCGACACTCTATTGGCTACCCTGGAGTCACAATATACGTCAGTGCTCACCCTGCCCTTAAATAGATCTATTCACCCTAAAATTCTTAGGTGGTAGCAAAGAGTTCACTCTATTTTTATTTATTTATTAATCAATTAATTTTTAAGTTAAACTTTCCAGACTTGACATATATATATATATATATATATATATATATATATAACTCTCCATGTCCATACTTTATATATATACTAAATCATCACACATTCCATCTTTTATGCATGAATCATTATTATATCGCAGAATCTCTCAAACTCTGGGCCACGCCCCCCTAAGGGGGCGTGAAAATCCTGTCAGGGGGGCACGAGCATTTCGAAAAGTCAAAAAGAAAATATTTAAAAATATTATTAATTTAATGAAAGGAATAAAAAAGCAAAACAAAATTCGTTCTGAGGAAATAAAAAATACATTTTTACAGTGATATAATATACATGTATCAGTACTGCAAAATGTATTTGGTCATTAATTCATCAATACTAAATTAAAAACATGATTAATAATTACTAGTGACTCTATGGGCTTGTCATATATAAAGTTAAATGCCCAATTTAATAATTATCCTGACAATTTGTATAGTTTATAACTAAAGCCATAATGCAGATTTAGCGTCAAAATATTATTGAATTCAATATATATTACTGTATGGAGGGGAGGGGCGCCACGAAAATTATGATTGAAAATTGGGTCATAAGCATTGAAAGTTTGAGAAGCACTGCTATGTATCGTTTACATGTTCTACGTTTTCATACTTTCCCTTCCCTACCTCAACTACCTTTCTAAAAGAACACTTAAACTTTCTATCCAAACAAAAATGTAAACCCGTCTCGTTACAGATCTTTCGAAAACCCTCTTACTTGATACTTTAGACAATGTTTTTCTCACTTAAATGAAAATTTCATCGTGCACATTCCCATACAAATTACCACCCTTTCCATCCAAGATAACACCCAACGTCCTTTCTGTTAATCACCAGCAGAACAGCCCCCCAAACAGACGGATCCATTGCGTGCCTCGAGTATACCATAAAGAGCCCAAAGGAGCGCCCAACAAAAGAGGTTATCTCTTTAACCCTAATATTAAATTAACTTCAATACTCAGAGGTGGCTCGGTTTAATGAATGGCCTTTTGTTGGGAGCATTACACAAACACCCCTCTCTTTTCTGAGGGGGGACGTCCACCCTTTAAGCATAAAGTGCCCCTACCTCACCCTCGAGGGAATCATGGACCAAAAGAGATTCTAACTGGGCCTTTTATCTGGCGTTTATAAGCGGTGAACCAGTTAGAGACTTAACTAGATAGGTCTGTCACTGTTAGCACAATGGAATCTTGTAGCCTGAATGATGCCATTTGGCGAAATTTTCATCCGGTTTTTATCGCCGTGGAGAGAAAGGGCAATTTTCATTCGCTGGAATGAAAATTGCAGAAGAGAGCTTTGGGTTTAAATATGGTTAAGCTTTTGAAACTGGAGATTGTAAATTTTAGTACAATGTAATGGAGCTACGAGACCTTTTAAAGGGAGGATCATAGATTGTATTAAAAGTTAAATTTAGTTTTAACACTATAACAGAGGCGAAGTGGTAGTTTCTTTTTAAGAAAAGATAATCTTACAATCATGATTTCGAAAAAGGTTAATGAAGCTAAAAAATAAAATTAAAGTTTATCAAAATTATTGAAATTGTTCATAAATCTCTGTATTTATAATTTTAAGAAAATATTTAACAATGCTATATTTTCTGCATTTTAATTTAAGGTATCCAAATACTTGCGACAACTTTTTTCTGAAAAAATGAAGATATGGGGATTTTTTTTGTGATTTTTAGATTTTTTTTAGTATATTTTAAGCAAAAAATCGTAAAATTGAAAACAGAAAGAAAATTTATTATTATTAAAAGGGGAAAAAACTGGTAAAAATGTACAAAAAATTACATAAACGGGGCCCGCTCTGTACAAAATTTTTCCAACAAGTTCTCAATTTTTCAATTTTAATGTGTTACTTTGTTATTCATGTTTGAAATAACCTTCAGGATAATACATATTTTAATTTTTACAAAAACTAGAGACCTCTATCTTAGTGACTATATGAAATTGCTTAAAAAAACAGTGATTATATTCACATAAAGGACTGTAAATTTTGAAATAATACAGTGATTGATAAATCTGAAGAACAAAATACTTCTACTGTTATACAAAACATTTACAAAAAGTTTAATTAAATTATTTTCAAAACTCTTTGAGCAATCGCTGCCCGCGTTTGAGTTTTTCGAAAAAAACACATTTTGGAGTAAAACGCATTTTAAGGTTTGACATCTTGTGTTAAGTTATGGCATCTTTAGTTAACCCGCGGTCACTCGCGCCTGTTTTTGCTACCGTCGTTACTCGCGGGGTATAGAGAACACCCCAAACTTTTAACACGTGTATTTAATTATAAAAATAAAATTAAGACATTATGATGCATATTTATAAAGTACAAGATGTTTTTTGTATAATACAAATAAAATTATTAAATTTAGTGCATACAAATGAGCCTAACATTAATTTAAACTAAACATACGAAATTTTCATTTTAAAACACATATTTTTTTTTTATTTTTTCATAAACCAGTATATATATATATATATATAAAACGTATACACCAGTAATAAATATACTTTATAATTAATGAGATAATGATAGTAGAAAGTAGAAAAATAATATTTTAATCATTTTCCAAACATTCAGAGCAGACTGTATACAAATGCTCAACTTCTCGGAGGAGTTCTCAGCCCCCAGATAAACTTTTGAAGGTCACTACATTCCAATCGTTCGAGAAAGAGGGATTGCATCAGGCCTGAAGGTTCAATGACTTAAAATATGCAGCTACAGAAAAAACCGTGGTTCTGCGCATTCTTTTTAGAATCCTGGGGAAAATTTCTTGTTGCTGGGGTGTACAGAACACCCCGCGCGAGTGATCGCGGGTTAAAACACTTGTAGTTTTTGTTCTAGTGAATGGAAAACAAAATGCTTGGTATTTTTATTAAGCTAATAAGATGGTCTATAAAATAAGACCATAAAACAAATTTGTCAATTTTTGAAAAAAATCATGATTTTAGGGTAGTCGGATACCTTAAAATGATTTTCTTTTTATTTAAAGTAACTGACAACATTCGGAATCGTGATTTTGTAAAAGCGTATGAATGAATAATATTTTAGATATTTAGTGTCACTTGAATTAAAATATACATATAAAATTGTTTTAGGAATGTTATTACAACAGAAAATTACTTAAATGCAATTTTCGGCAAAAAATAAAGAAAAGATGATATATTTACAAAATATTCACAATTTATGGAAAATGCTTCTATAATAATAATATTTTGCCTATATATTGATGAGAATTCTCTACAGAGCCTGGACCAGTATTTTTGAAAAATTCACATTATTTTCAGTGTTCTTAAGAAATGAAACAGCAACCAGTGTTTTTTGTTAAAAATTCTTTATTTTGACGTATTAAAATATAAATAAATCCACATCTAAGTTATTTATTTCAAAAATCCAAGTTCAGTCTGTACAGAAGTTTTAGCTACATATAGACTAAATATTGTTATAGAAGCATTTTCCATAGAATGTTTTGAAAAGATGTTATATTACAATTATTTGTGAAAATAAATAGCATTTAAATAGATTTTTTTATTGTAATAATATTCTTAAAAAAATTATACGTATATTCTAATTCAAGTAAAACTAAATTTCAAAAAAAAAAAAAAAAAAAAAAGTCATTTATATGCTTTATCAAAATCATGGTTCCGAACCCAGTCATACTATTATCAAACATTTGATTTATCGAAGTTTTTTTAATCACAAAGTTTGTAAAGAAAAATTATTCGTAGTTCACATTTTAAAACTTATATAGTGAAACAGAAGAAACTATATATTTTTGCAAAAAAGTATTTTATTCATAAATTGGATATCAAAATAAGAAATTCTTTTGAATAAATATATTAATAACATAATTTTAAAATTTTGCTGTAGCATGTGCTGTAAAATGCAGCAACTCAATCGAAATTTAGTATTTTTTAAAGAAATTCCTCTTTACTTTTTGAAATTGAATACTAATGTAGAATTTACTATCAATGAATTCAAAACCTCTAATCAAAAAGCTTCTTTACAAAATTATTAATCACTATTTTTTTTTAAAAATAATAATTAAAATTGTTTCTTTAAAAATGCTAGTTTTAATGAATCACACACACGCACTTAATATTTTCCTTTTCATCGCGCTTAAGCCGATTTCTACAAAAGTAGTAAGCATTAAAAATATTCTGAATGTTTTTCAAATAGCCGAAAGAGTCTTTAAGAGAAATTTAATTCATCTTAAGCCTTTTTTTTCTTTCAAATTTATCCTATGAAATTTTTCAATAAAAATCTCAAGTAGATTACTTCAAAATATTCCCCAATGCCTTTCGAAATTATATCTTTAAAAGAAGCTCTCCTTTCATTTTTATATTTAACTCTCTCCGTTAAAAATTTTCAATAGCTCTTAAGTAATCAAAACATGCAATTTTTCAAACGTTATGAGAAACTCAAAATTCCCCTTTTATTCCAACAATTCAATTTTATTATGAATTATTTGTTACAAAAATTCATTTCCTTTTTATTGATATTTTTTAACATGTTTTATTTGAATTTTCTTAGTAAATAGACTAACTTAATATTTGAAACCTAATATAGAGATAAATATCTTTTTCACAAATATTTTTCTATAAAAAGCTCAAGTTAAAACATTGGGTAACACTTTTTTGTTGTTACTACTTGTGCAGCTTCGGAGCCTTATTAAAATTTATGTCATTTTCGTTGCCACAATTGTTCAGAGAAGGTCCGCAGCAATATTTTATTTTATGTTTATTTCAGTAACTAGCTATAAGTAAAATGATTTAGAAGTTCCGGTGAAACAGTTAATCTACGCTATCATTTTTTCTCTCGTGCTTTCATTTTAAACTTAAAAGTCTAAACTACTTTGTTGAATACCGGTTTGAAATATTTAAATAGATTTTATTCCATTTCATTTAAGCTTAAAAATGCATACTATATCCAGAGTCAAATATTCTATATTAAAAAGGAAGTATGAAAGAACAATTGTGTATAAGCTTCCCTGTAGATAAAACATATTAATCAGGTAAACTGTTTTACAGAGGATGATAAAATCTAGTACACGATCTAAGAAATACGATATCACTTGTGCTTTTATAACATTAATGATTCATATTAGAAAAAAATCGCATAAATAAATTCAAAAATTCAAAAATTGTTGGAGAACAATCATAACCATAACTAATCCAAAAATGTGGCATTATTTTACTGAAATTAACATTGTATGTGCGGAACTTTGTTAAAAAATGGATGTAATTCTTTCTTCCAAAATTAAATGGTTTTCCAGCAACAAATGCATTACAGCTGAGTAAATCGTTGTACAGATAATTAAAAATCTTGACGGGCATTTACATTGTAAGTGAATGAGTTCTTAAAAAGGTATTTATTATTAAAAGTAATTTTAAAACATGAGTATTCAAATAACTAATCGATGAGATCCAAAGTAAATCATGATTTAAAATAACGTATTTTATTTGATGTTTGGAGAAGAAGCATGTTTTAAGTAAAATTCTTGGATTTAATTGTTTTTACCAAGTGTTGTGCTTGTAACCTATGTATACGCAATATGTTAAACAAAATATTTACAAAAAATGCCTCCCCCCAAAAAAAAGAAAAAAAAGAAAAAATTAGTTCTATTTTGAAAAATCCAAATTCTATGAAATGAGTTTAAAATACTCCTCCTACAATAATTGACTTATAAACATGAAACTGGAACTATGTTCAACAGGGTTGTATGTTTTTCTGTGATAATATCATTGGAATTTTTTTTAAAAAAATCATTTTATGAATGCTTATTAAAAATTTCTTAAAAAATGTGCAAAATCTATAAGTTTGACTTTTTTTTTGAAAAAAAAAACTATTGCCTAAGAAAAAATGTATATCAGTTTTTGACATATGTAATAATAACAATTAAAAGAAAAAACAAATAATATAAAAAAAATCAATTCCTACTTAGATCAACAAAGAAAAATTTTATTTTAGCTACTTTTTATTAAATAGTTACAGTTACTATAAATATGTATATACATATGACAGAATCACAACTTCAAGTGATAACTAATTTTTATTAATTACCACTTAAAGTATCGTATTATCATCCAAAACAATCGTGTATATCAAATTTCAGTTCAACTGAATGCCTTAAGACGTGAGGAAAAAAACCTTTTCAAGTTTTGACACAAGTCGCCAAATGGGTAGCTAAGTTGCCAAAAATGATGCCAACGTGGCTGTATTTGTAATTCTTTAAATAGTTAGTTTTAATCCATTAATTTTTATTAATTGTAATTAAATTATTGTATTGTCATCAAAAATAATCGTGTATATAAAATTTAAGCTCGACTGAGCGCTTTAAAATGTATTTTATTAACGATTGAAAATTTCACCAAGATAAATAAATATATAGAGAGTGTAAGCTAATAGTAGGAATTGAAAAATCATCTTATGAATGCTTATTAAAAATTTCATAAAAAATGTGAAAAATCTATAAGTTTAACTATTTTTTTTAAAAAAACTATCGCCTAAGAAAAAATGTATATCAGTTTTTGATATATGTAATAATAATTATTAGAAAAAAATAACAAGACATATTTGACACAAAAGAAAAAAATCCCTAAAATTTAAAACAAAAAATTTTTGTTTTGAGATAAATCAGTATAATTTTTTTTTCTAATTTTCTATTGGGATTTGAATAAAGACGAACGTAAAAACTTTCATAATGCTGGATGTTTTTAGTTTAAAGCCATCTATTTTGACAGATAATAGAAAAATATTTAAAGAATAACTCAGGCTAAAACATTTTCTGATTTTTGTCAACAAAACTATATCTATGTCCTCTTCTATTTGTAAGGGGATCGCGCTTCTCTCGCGGACTCCTAGATGTGTGGGAGGAAGGAAAGAAACACTCGACATGATCCAACTAATCTATTTATTTCCACACACAAAGAACAGACACAATTTCAACTAATAATAGTAAGAGAATGTCTCAATGTTAACCGTGAAAGTGGAACAATGACAGTAAAACGCTAACGATTAGGAGACTATCAAACTCGATCCTTATCTTAATAAAGAATCAAACCTATCATCCGATTTAATCTAATATCAAATCAAACCTAGTGAACAATCGTCAGTTTAAAGTTTCCTCCTAATAAGAATCAAATCACTATCATTCTAATATTAAACCTTCAGTAGCAATCTCACCTGGCTCGAGTATATCTTCTCTCCTTCTCTCCCTCAAGCTATAAAACCTCGCCAATATTTATGGTCAATTAATTAAAATATCACGATTCTCTTCTTCCGAAGGGTTGATTGTGAATAACACGAATTGATAGCCCAGAGATTTCCCAAGAGGATCAGTTGGAAAAACGCGTATAGATCCGTCACATAGTTGATTATTGACTTTTATATTAAAATTTATTAAGATGTGTATATACATTAATTTTTTAAGTATTTCATAAAGTATATTTCTCTAGATTTTTTTCGGAGAGAAGAATGTATGATTTTGATAGATAAATAAATAAATTTAACTCCTCATAAATATGGAAATCTCAGACAACTTGAATGGAATGGAATTTTTTATGGAAATCCAAATCATTATTGAAAAAAAGGGTGAGATTTTAACCGCTTGGCAAGGTATTCAGAAAACCAAATAGACAGTAAGCATTCTCTACATTTGTGTCAACGTACATTTGCGTGCAAAGTTTTTCTTACATGAAGATCAACAAGTGTAAATGTAGCTGAAAGATGGCTGACATTAACTTGTGGGCAGTAATGAGAATTTCAACAAGCAATCTCACTGCTGATTCTCTACTAATTTCTATAAGAATCCAGAGGGTTCTGAACTCGCCAACATGATCGCCAAGTCGCCAAAATGGTCACCATGTCGCCAACGGCTCTATCGCCAAAAATGACGCCAACTTAGCTCTATCGCCAAGATTTCACCATTGAATCACCATTATAACGTAAGGGGAAGGTGTTGCTTGTGAATATTGCAATTTTAACGTCAATTGTAGTATTCACTAAGTGATTCTAAATTTAAATGTTCTTGCTTATATTGATGATATGAAATTAGCCCAATCAATATATTAAATAAATCTGTCATTATTTTTTTCAACTTTACTTATTGATTTCCATGGTACAATTTATACCTTTTCTGAGTTAAATAATAAATTATGCATACAATCATTCTAAAAAGGTGCAACTCTCTTGTATCCTCCACTATCACAATGTGGTCCTCGAGGGAAAAAAATGTCCCCTTCCCCTTTGCAGTAAATAACAATTTCATCATCTTTATATCCGGCAAGACAGGCCCTCGTAGGTCAATGCCCTCCTTTGAAGTTTCCTCCACAGTGACCTCTCATTCACCTTCGCTCACCAAGTTTTCTGGTGTTTACAATCCCAAAGTCTGATTCTACTGAGTTTTCCTCCTCAGCCTTAGTCTTCTACACATCCGAATCTCAGTGACCTTGAACAACAGTATCTTACTGACAACATTATCATCTGGCATTCGAATTATATGGGCCATCCAATTCCTTCCATTTATCTTTGAGTATTTAATGATGTCAGGTTGCTTATAAATTCTATATAATTAAAAATTGTATCTTCTCCATCTATGGTTTTCGTTTGCACCTGCAAGTATACTTCGAAGTATTTTTATCTTAAGGAATGCCGTTTGATTTTCTTCCAGTTTTGTTATTGTCCAAGTCTCAGATGCATATGTCAGAGCCGGTCTAATAAGAGTTTTGTAAATTAAAAATTTTGTGTTTCTTGAAAGAAATTTAGATTTTAAAAAAACTCCCTCAATTCATAAAAACCCTTATTTGCCACGTATAATTGATACAGGATTTCATGAGATATTCTGCTACCCGAGGTAATAATTGATCTTAAGTAGGTAACACTTTAAGCTGTTTCAAATTTATATGAATTTATTTCAAGAAAAGGATTTGGGATTCTATCTTTTGAAAGTAGCATATGTTTAGACTTTTTTCATTTATAACAAGGCCCATTCGACTTGCTGCAAAATAATAATCCTTACTTATATTATAAACGCGAAAGTTTGTATGGATGTTTGTTGCTCTTTCACGAAAAAAACAACTGAATGAATTTTAATAAAACTATACTATAATATAGCTTATACATCAGAATAATACATAGGCTATAATTTGTAAAGATATTCTATGAAGTTTCTAAAATATAACGATAATTGTCAAGAAAGTAGGAAAAAATTCTGACATCTGCAAAAAAGCCCGCGATAACGTATATCTATCTTTTTTATGTGAAGCAAAACTTTCCTTTTTGTTTTGTCTGCACCATGCCTCAGTGCGCGCTCATTTTTAATTTATTCCTTTGATCAATGTAATCACCATTTTTTTTTTATTTCATAATAAAACTAGATTTCGAAGGAAGAGGTGGTGGCAAGATTTTAAAATAAATAAATACAACAGAAAGTAATATTAATGTATTACACTTCCAGATGTAAATTATTGACTCTATTTTAAGCGTTCATTACACAAAATTTGTAACAATGTGTTATAGATCAGTTTAGGAAGGTGTTTTCAAAAATCGACTGACAAGAGAGTTACCGGGAGTTATAAACAAATAAAAATTCCTTTTATTAGCTATTAGATTTACAGACTTAAAATTTAACAAATATGTTTTTTTTTTGTTATTGTTGTTCAGCTGAGATATGCAAAAGCTTTTTTTTTCTTCTTTTTATTTTGTTTAATTTGCAATTCACGTAAAATTAACTCATTAAAAACTTCTTTATCCTTCTCTCTCTCAATCTGTATTGTTTAACTTTTCAATTTATCTCTGCGAAGACCGGGTATACCAGCTAGTTAAATTATATTTATAAAATGATTAAAGTATTACCATAAAATATTTTACGAATCTCATATAAAAGTATTAAGGTATTATTAATTCTACGCATTAACTTTCTTACTCCTTTATTAGTTACAAAAAGTTTCATTCCAGTCAACACAAAACTTTTGCATAATTTCAAAAATCCATTATCTCTCTATCCATGCACTGCAACACAAATACTGGGGAAAAATTGTTTGCCTAATCGTGTTTAATTTTAAATGCATATAAAAGAAATCTTTATCTCATTTCATACATTTCCTCCCCTTAAGATAAATGCATTCTGTGTTTAAGAGAATTGGGGCCACTATTTTGAGTGTGAAAAATGAATTACTTTCCGGAAAAAAAATCATTCTAAATTTTAAAGATATCCTTCTTATCTTCAAAATCATAAAACTCTATTTGCCACACTTTTTTTCATCCAATTCCACGTGAAAATTAAATTAGCTGTCGCTGTGCTTTTGTTTACGATGAAAATTTTTCAGCTCCTGACATTAAAAGGGATGCACAAACTCCTCTTCCAAGACTTTGCTCCTTTTTAGTTTCGGCTTATTTCAGGTTTAAAAAATAGGGCTTCATTTAAAAGTAATCACGACGTGTTTGTTCCATGCAATATAACACGCTAATTTTATTAGCTTCACTGTTTGCTTTTCTTAATGATAGTATCTCTCCTTCTGCATAGATGGAAAAAATATTCTAATCTCAAAAAGAAGAAAGAGCGCTATAATTTAAGTAAATGTAATTAGCTAGCGTTCTTTTGCAAAATAGTTGTGGAGAATCTCTGGAAGATTTTTTTACTTCAATCCCATTTAGAGAAAAATGGAGCACCTCTTTTCGAAAACGTAAATATTTAACAATCGGATTAAAGGGCTTTCCTGTGTTGGATTTTTATATAAATTTAGCACTTAGACCGTTTAAAATAAGCAAGATATTATACACTCTTCAATATGATTTCTAAATTCTTATTTTTTTTTTTTGTTTATTTTTGTATTCATAACTGATGTGCAATAAATTATTTTTGAATTCATTCAAAATAAATATGTTATAAATATTTAGATTGTCATAATTTACTTAACTTATTCATTTGTTTTTGCAAACATTAGAAAAGGAGTCTCCAGAAGGAGTTTTATACTGTATTTTCAAACATTAATCAATGTAGAGAATTAAGCATTATTGAAGAACAAGTAATGTAATTTTTTTAAAATATTTCAACTCCTCTACTCAGGTCAACAAAGAAAATTTTTATTTTAGTTACCTTGTGATATGGTCGCTCTATGGTGACCATATCTTTGATTGTCAGCGTGAATTAGAGGTGGGGGGGGTGTCAAATTGAATAGACATTTAAAATTCTTAATATGACTTTATTAAGAATATAACTTAAATCTCTAATAATTTAGATAAATTTTAATAAGCGAGAATCTAATAAGCCAAACACATAGCAATAGTTAAACTAGATCGCGTAACTTGGACCACTTATCTAAATAATTATATTATCCGCCTACTTTCAATTCTGATAATATTACAAGTCCTAATATCAAATAATCAGTCCTACCTTAATCCAAAATAAGATTCTATCACGGTACTGAGACTTTTAGGCGCGCGTGCAATGGTATGCACCTTGTAGTAATGGCTAGAAATCTTGGTAACCTTTTGATAGGCCGGCAATTCACACTTCTATCTCTTCTAAACATAACTTTCCCTAAATTGCCATTCTGTTTACTGAAACTTCTGTTCTTTTAAAAGCTATCTTATTTGCATTTCACAATTGGATTTGGGTTGGAAAAGATTTGACATTAATCTTGGCCGTCAAAGAACCCAGAGCTTATGTTGCAGAAAAGACGCGTGAGCCCGTCACAACCTTTTGTTAAATAATAACAATTAATATAAATATTATATACATATGACAAAATCTCAATTTTATAAATGACAAAATAGAAAGCGATTTTTTCCCATTTTCCTTTTTATATATGGCGTTGGACTATTAATTTGATTGTTACTATTTATTCATTAATTAAATAAAAAAATGAGTTAATATTTGAAAAAAACTGTATTAACATCAAGTGACATCCATTTCAAGTGTAAAAAAATGTATTTGAGTTTGAGTGGACGAATAAAAGTATTTTATTAATGATTGAAAATTTCAACAAGATATATATATATATACATAGGGAGAGTCTGAACTAATATTACTTATTTGAAATGGTATAAAATTTCCAATAACTGACATTGATTATATTTTGATACAGTTTTAAAAATATATTTATGTAATCTACATATTTGTAACAATTTTAAGATTATTGTAGGCTATTTCTGTGCAAGAATTTACTAAGGAGAGACAAAACACAAATTTTCATACAATGAATCATTTTTAATATGTTTATAATCAACTTAAAATTCTACCTCTAATGCTTTTTCCAAACAAAATCGAAGGTAACATATAACTTTAAAAAGTTAAAAATAATGCAATTCAAATATTAAATGTGAGAAATTAATTTTCAGATTTTTTTAAATGCCAAGTTATCTAATTGATTGATGAGAATAATTGCTCTATAATTTTCAAATAGGTAGAAAAAATATTAATTGCTGAAGTGTATGCTCCGAATAACTTTTAAAAGGTTTTCCAACAGCGTTAAGGAATGGTATAGCTTATTTATTAACGCTGAAATTAAAAACTTATACTTGGTCTACTTGTAAACCATGGTCAAAATACGAACGAGTCCGGCACCTGAGCTCTCACCTCACTCTCCAAAATTCCTAACCACACCAATGTGAGAACTTTGAACCTCGTCCGATTTAATCTACTTTGTGCAGCGTGTCTTTAGTGGAGCCAGGACAATGAGCTCAATTCAGGACAGTCATATGATAAATATATATATCAAGTGATACATGTTCCCTATTGAATTCAAAACAGACATTAAACTAATTGTTGTTCTATTAGTAAAGCTGAAATAAAAAGATTAAAACTTAATAATTAGGTAAAGATGTTCAAATGTTATAATAATGTTTTCCAAAAATTTTTTTAATTTAAAAAAAAAATTGCATACATTTATAAATATAATCTATTTTGTATACATACTTTTTAAGAGAAAGTTTCTGCGAAGAGCAAAAGTTGGCAACAACAAAGCGCTGGAAACACAAGATAGCTTTTATCGTGTGGCATCACATGAACTTTAGAGCTGATTGGTTGTACACTTGTAGTTATCATTATCATGTGACGTCACAGTCACATGAATTTAGCCGATTGGTCCACAATTCGACAGAAACAATGCCGGCAATGATATCCCGATCATTATAACTTAGAGATTTTTTGTAATTTGATTTGAAAACGACATAGTTTTCAAAAGAGAGAGGTATTTAGAATAAGACATTAAAATAAACAAAGGAAAACGATTTTAAAATGCATTTGTATTTATATGTAACAATTTCGATGATGGGATTTAACCAAAATAATATTACTGTAGTTAATACAATATTTTAGTATTATGTTCGTTTTAAAACTTATTTCAAATTAATAGAAATAAAATTTTTTAATCAATGCTATATTCGACTGAATAATTTGTTGGGAATAAAAATAATGATAAATTTTTAGTACAACATTTTAAAGTATTTAAAAATCCACAAAATAATTCTCATTTCTTCTAATTCTATCTTTTATCTGTTATAATTTTCTTTTTGAAATTTTTTCCTGATTTAGTAATAACCATACACATGAATGTGAAAATCTAAAAGTTTTAATTCAAAACGTTCAAAAACCATTTATTTACCCATTTCTAATTTCTTTATATTTTCTAAATAAATAACCATTAAAATTTTAGGTTTAATTTAATTAACAAATTAACTTAAAAGCTATTTTTAATTATTGATATTTTTAAACTTATATTTACTTTCAGGTAAGACTTAAGTTATACTTTCAGGTCCAATGGAAAATGCACCTTTTGACATTTGTTGAGAAAACACGTACAATAAGGGAGAGAAAACAACTTATGGACCTACCAACATATTTGCTGTCAAAA
>BMAV01022875.1:408886-432406 GCA_019973955.1 Trichonephila inaurata madagascariensis
GGGAGAGAAAACAACTTATGGACCTACCAACATATTTGCTGTCAAAACTCTAAATTTAGGCACAAACAGCTCCTGAATCTTGCTTTGCAAATTCATACAAAATACATGGTATTTCTCTAAACATTTTAAAGCCTTTCAGAACAATACGCATAAGTGAAAAATATTTCTCACCATAAGTGGCTATAAAAAAAGTATAGTAATAAATTAAGCTCAGAAAATATGTAATGTGATTGAAGTCATTTCAATAGGCCTAAACTTCGAGAGTTTGTGTGAAAAAAATCACAAGCACATATCCCAGTTACTAAACATAATGCATAGGTGGGTGGTACTTGGATCACAGATTAATATTATTAATGGGGGTAAGTTATATTAAAAGTAGATTAAAATTTTTAATAATAGATGCAATACTTTTTTTAATTGCCTTTACAAAAAGTATCTATAAGATATTGATCTACTTTAAATATTCTTTTTAATGTGTGTGTGTGTGGAATAGGGTTCCACGAAAACACTTTCTAGTTCTAGGGGTTCGGTGAGTTGGAAAAGTTTGAAGACCACTGACTTACATTTACAAGTCCACTCAGCATCCAGAATACTTCAGATAGACTGCCCTAGAGGTGATCAATAGTATACCTATTGCGGCTATATTGATTTTCACAGATGGCAGTAAGGATGAATTTGGACACACTGGTAGTAAAGTTTATGTAAGGTATGGAGAGGGAGAAGCTACTCTTAAACGCGTATATATACTAACTATTCTTCCGTTTTCCGATCAGAACAAATCGCAATAGATATGGCTTTGGGCTATCTATTGGATACATAGATAGCACATATCAAGTTATATCAAGCTTGGAGCACATATCAAGTGGGGTGATACAGATTCTCTAGGACGCCTCTTTCTTTTTGATTCAGGATTGAAGAAATACCTGATATACAACGCCTCGTTCATGACGAAAAACCAAGAGAAACATCACCAGGAACTTGGAAAAGAAAGTGCTGTTCTCTCTTGTCAGGATAGCAAGAAAATATTATTAAAATTTTGTAATGCATCATACGAAAAATCCATGTCCCTTAAACATTGTATGGTGGTGTGTGAAAATTGCAACAAGGTCTCTTAAAATGTAAACAGTGGTGACACGGTGACAACTAACTATTATCTTTATGATGCTTTTTCGTATGAATATCACAATCCCCGATTCCATTTTAAATATTATTTTATGTCAAACATATTTTAATGTCAAATCTCACCAATAAAATGGTTAAATCATCTTCAAGCGTAAGTAGGAGGAGATGAATCTGAGAGATGCCACGCGCGCCTATGAATGGAACTTATTGAAGAGTGCCTAGTGGAAGGTTAAGGTCATTAGACTCAAATTTTTTCATTCCAAATGATCCTTATAATCAGAATTGCATTTAGCGCTCTACTTATTAAAACATTATAAATTATTCTACACAGAACAAGATTTCGATGCAATAAAAGTTTGTATGGGATAAGAAGTAATTATTTAATTTGCAACTTTCTCATTGTTTTGAGCTTTTCTATAATTTGTCATCCCTTAATTCAAAAAACAAAGTTTGGTTTTCCCCTGATAACAGACACCACGATGTAATAGCTGAATTTATTCCAAGAAAAATTAGTGCTTCTAAAATATTTTTAAACAATAAATCATGTAGAAATAATGCATTTAAATTAGGAAAACCTATTATAATACTCCAAACAATTCATTTTAACTTTCTGAACTTTTTTTATATCGTGCTTTCTTTTCCGTTTGCACATCTAGCCCTTTTTTTTCTTTTCTTTTTTTCTTTATTATTATTTCTACAACATTTCCTATTTAGCAATTCGAGACACATATTCTTTTTCTTTTCTTTCTTTTTTCTACAAACAAACTAAAGAATAATGTTTGTGTCTTACTCTTTTCCTTTTGTAAAAATATATACCTTCTTTCTCCGTTCGTAAGTTGCAAAAGAAAGAAAAAAAAACAGCTTTTGAGAAACAAACAAAAAGTTCTCCACACAATGTGAGAGACAGACGTACACCACGCCACTTCGGGACAGAACATTTATCTTCTGTATTCCAAAGAACGTTTTTAATTCTCTTTTTTTTCCTTCTTTTTCTCGAAGAAACTAAAAATTTCTCAGACACCAGGCTCGTGATATTCTAATGTAATAAAGAAGTGAATTTAATTAAAGTGGGAAGATAGAAAAGTTTTGAGAGATTCCCCAGGTACGTGTATCTTTCCTTTCTAATGATAACACACATCCTTCGGTTTGTGTTACGGGGCTTGTTGGAATTAATTCGTGATATAGTTTAATAAAGTAAAAGTTTGAAATATTTTCGGGAGAGATTGTTGGAAGAAGAGCGACTTTCACGAGAACTTTGCAAGTATTTGATTTTTCTCCAATGGGTTTGTTACTTTATTAGAACAACTAATAACTATAAAATAACACTCTTTAATCAATTGAATTATTATGTATTTTGTTTGAACTTTATTATTTATTTAAAAAATGGTATAAAATTGAGCTATCCAAGAGGTCTATCCTCTCTAACAGGTTTTTTCGACCAAACAAATTGCAGCTTTGAGTTAAGACAACACAGCTTCGCAACTGAACACTTTTACTACACTGCTGGTCACCGTAAATGCAACACCAAGAAAGACAAGAGATAGCACAACAAAATTTATTTTGTAGATAACATGTATCAAATGATGAAATTTATAGACTTCTGTGAAGTGTGGTTAAAGCCAGAATCAGTAGCAGAGTAGCTGCCATTGTTGGAGATCACCGCTGCCACACGCCTCGGCATTGATTCAAAGAGACTTTGGATGTGTTCTTGGGGTACAGAAGACCAAGCAGCTTCCACATGATGCCAAAGTTGATCTGGTAGGGCAGCTGGGGGTGTAATCCGGATCAATCGTTGAGAAACCATGGACCACATGTTTTCTATCGACGAAAGATCCGGAGAGCGAGCCGGCCATGGAAGCAGTTCAATCTGGTGATTGACGAAGAACCTTTGGACAATGCGTGCCTCGTATGGCCACGCATTATCCTGCTGAAATACAGCTGTGGCCAAGCCCTGAAGGTAAGGAAGGACAACTGGCTCTAACACCTCAGAGATGTAGTGCTGGCTGATTAAAGTACCGGCAATGCGTACCAGAGGAGAGCGAGAATGATATCCAATACCGCCTCATACCATAATACCCGGTGCAGGACCAGTATTGCGGTGCATAACGCAGCTTAATTATAACTAATTAAAATTAATTGACTGAAACTAGTTATTTAAAGTATTGCAGATAAAACGTCACGTTAGTTTCATTTTTATCGACTTGAATTAAAACTTATATATTTTTTTTCACGTTTTAAAGCATTCAGTTGAACTGAAAGTTTATATACACCATTGCTTTGGATGACAATACGATACTTTAATGATAATTAATAAAAATTATTTGCCATTTAATGTTAAGATTCTTTATCATATGTACATACACATTTATATTAATTGTAACTGTTTAATAAAAAGTAGCTAAAATTTTTCTTTGTCGATCTAAGTAGGAATTGACTTAAAAAACTCTTTTTATATTACTTGTTTTTTTGTTCAGATCATGGATACTTGTTTTACTGATAGGTTAAGAGGTTAGTAGTTTTAAAAGTACCGAACGATTGTTAGATTACAAAAAATTGCATGTCTGAGGTCTAGACTATATTCAATAAATACAGGGGAAAAAAGAAAGAAATGATGGTGAGGCAAGTACAAGTATTAAAAATAGAGAAAGAAGGCAAAAGGCAAAGAAAACAAAGGCGCTTCACTTTTACTTCCCCAAAGACAGTAAACTCATGAATTATAGGAAATATAATTTAGGTATAATTAAAGGTCATCAATCATAAATATACCGAAAGGAACATAAGCTCTGAAACTTATTTATTGGCTATTGCTCATTTCTTTTACATTCGTTGTCTAGACTTCATTTTTTATATTCACTTTGTTACATTTGAAGTACAATATTCATATGTTTATAAAAATTTAAATTGTACATTTACCAAGGTTATCTGGAAAGTAGAAACACCTTTTAGCTAAAAGAAATAAAAAATATTTATTGGAAAAAACCATTCTATTATATACTTGAAGCTTCATTACCGTCTCTACATAGTCCCCTTTTACATTGAAACATTTGTTGTACTAGTTCACGAGCTTCAGAATTCATATGATATGCTCTTCTGTTACCAGTGCATTAAGCCAGGTGTTCCCCGCACATTCCTTAACTATTCATCATTTCCAAAACGTTTACTTCTCAGAAACTGTGTAACCTTAGAGAAAAGATGGTATTCGCTAGAAGAAAAGTCCGGGCTATAGGGTGGATTATTCAAAATTTCCCAACTGAATTGATTCAATAATTTTTCAGTTGTATCAGCACTCTGAGAATAAGAATTGTCGTGATAAAACGCAATTACTGTGCATTTCCTTCATCTCGTGTTATAGATGGTTCACCGTAATTTTTTATATTTTCACAAAAAGATTTTCACTGAACACATGGCTTAATGCATTGACGGCAGAAGAGTTTTACTTGGGAAATTTGAAGTTAGTTAATTTATATGATAGACGCTTAAATGCAAGAGATGATTATGTAGAGAAGTGTTGAAATCTCATAGATATAACGATTTTTTTCCCTTCAAATAAATATCGAGTTTTATCTTTTGGACAACTAAACGATCTTTATTTTTGGATGATTCTTGTATGCAGGTTTCTAATTATACAACACAATTGAATTTCAATCTTCATCAAATATTCCCCCTCCCCATTTGCTCACAAATTACAAACAGCGTAGAATTACTTGCTATATAAATGAATATGCTGTAAACGTAGTTAAGTGGGGTGGGAATACTTAGTTCTCCTAAACCTTCATGTACTTTCATGATATTTTAGATGACTTGAAAACGCTTGCCGCCCAGCCAGTGTAGTGGATATGACCCTCGGCTTGTAACCGAGTGGGTTCGGTTTCGAATTCCGAGTTAGGCACGTCTGTATCTTCTTCGGGGAAATAAGTCGGACTTTCACCTATAATGGACTTCCGTCTCGAATGGAAAATAGCGCAACCCTTCTGTTATATGCTTTGATCATCATTTGTAATAAATGTCTATGGTCTTCTCTTTTTACTGTATGTTTCTGTTATTCTACTCGTATTTCATATTTATCCCAGGACAGCAACAACGACATTAAAGCGCTTTCAAACCACACTTTTTAATAAATAATACTTAAATTTTAAATTAAAAAAATAAAGAATTACTTTGACATGAATAAAGTTTAAGCATCGAGTGGAGCTTCTGTGATTGGCTGATCAGAAAGGTCAGTTATTTTTGCATTTATGTCTAAGCGAGACGCTCGGCCAATAATTGAGAAGTTAATGGAGAAATAAGATGAATATTCTATCAAATGTAGTATAATTTAATTAAAAATTAAGAAAAAAGAACAAGAACACAATAGAAACAGAAAACGAAGTGAAATTTTTCATTTTATCTTTTAGAATGTACAAAAGTTTTACGAATGCTTTTAGGAATTCATATACGGAGATCATAATAAAACTACTTTATTTAATTTCCCCTTTTCAATTTTTACCATTTGACGAGCCCAAATTATTATGATACAGAAAATACACTGGAACAGATTTTATACTAGTTTATATGATCCCATAAAGCAGAAAAGAAAGAGAATTACTAAGCATTAAGCCACTAGACTCCTAACTAGTTCCTGAGCTCTTGTAGTATTCGAAATTCCGTTATAAATCATTTGGTCGCATAATTTTATCGCCAACTGCAATTCCCATCAACAAGATGGCGGCAAAAAAGGAAGAAAGGGAACAATAGCGCCTATCTCTGGTCGCAATAATAGCTCGAATCTTGTAGCCTAGAAACGGAGAGATTACGAACCTTTACGATGTTCATCATCGCAGGCAGACGCTCTTATCTGCTACAAGGCGGATATCCTGGATTAAGTCTCGCCCGCTGGTCAGTTAGCAGTTGACCCGTGGGTTAACAAAACATTTATGGACCATTGACTGGAATGGGACGAGATATGGGATGCACTGCGCGAAAAAGGGGTGTATGTCGGTGAAACTAAATCGCTAAAAGAGTAGAAAAAAAATTTGAAAAGTGAATAGTTTCTATAACAATAATAAAATTAACTTTTATTTGATATAATGTAGAAACATACCGATATTTTATATTTATTTATATCACAGTACAAGATGGGTAGAAATCAATATTTCATATAATAAAAGAGAGGAAACTATCCAAAGTTGGGTCAACATTCAATAAATGTTACACAATTTTACCTTCAACTTAATTGTAAAAATAGAATTTCAGATATGAATACGATGTAAAAACCATATTCAGAGAATTTAACATTATAATAAGCATACAATTTACGAATTTGGGCATGAATATAAATTCAGAGCGAATATTAATATATTAATAGATTTTTTAATGACAAATAGAAATATAGTTTTTTGTGATATTTCAATATTTACGATAAATGCCTTGGAGAAATTCTGCTACGATTAGGAACAGAAAAATCATGATAAATTATGCAGTTTTTAATACTTCAAGTCTAAATCGATAAAGTGTCGGAATAAAATTTTCTATCAAAATGCTTTGGAAGTCTTGATTACTTTCAAGTTTGATAATTTATCTTTATGTTTTGGTTTCTAGTGCTATCTGATTCATCATGTTTTGTATTACTATTGGATTTTGTATTAAAAATCTGTAGGATTTTATTTTTTACTTGAAAAAGAACTTATTTTCAGCATAATGTCCACTATTAAAAGTAGAACAGAATAAAAATGAAAGAAATAAAGGAAATTAACTATGAGAAAATATTATAACGTTCGATTTTCAATCAGTGTTAGAACCGGAGCTAAAATGACAAGAAGTTTAATCCCACAGAACAGTGTGAAATTTTATTACTTATTTCCCATTTATGTAAAAAGAAACTAAGCAACATGAAAATATTAAATCTAGAAATAAAGAATAATGCATGCAGTATATTTATACGACACATTTTAAATCATAAATAAGTATTTTCTAATTAGTTCTTTTGAGATTGTATATAACACAACATTTTTAAAGGCGAAGTTTAAACCTCAGGTAATTTAAATAAGTTGTATGATAATACACCATTTTCAAGAAAAAAAGATGTAGGCATAATCTATAATCGGGCAAAAAACTCAATAATATCATTCTGAAAAAAACAAAAAAATTTATAGTTTCTTCGTAAGGACATAGTAAAAATGTATTCTGTGATAAAATTAATAGCAAAAGTAATAATAAGTAAAAGAAAAATCTTTTGCTATAATTCACAGAACGATAAATAAAATTAAACTATACAGCAATCAAGTTTTGATTTTCAATTTCCCCTTTCTAGCTACAAATACCTCCAGATAAAATATTTCAGAATGATATCCTCCATAATCAAATCTTTTCTTCATGATCTTACATTATTATTTTACAGAGCAATTTTAATTTATTTTCCACAAAAAAAAATCTAAAATATTAAAAAAAAACCAAAATATGTACAAACAAATAAAGCAGCAATGTTAATTTTACTATCAGGTTTCACACTATAATATTCAGAGAAAATTTTGACACAACGCAAAGTATACTCGACTTAAGGTGTCTCAGGGGTGTTAAATTTTTCTAGAGGTCTGAAAATATAAACAATTTTCAAACAGGTATAATTCTTTTAAATTTCAATTAAATGATTCGAATCTCTTACACATTATTTATAAAAGAATGGGGCTTCAGAAAAGTATAAAATGTTTAAAATATAATCATAATTTTAAAAATCATAAGCATATGAAAATTCTATGATAAATATTAAGTATTTTTTGCGTTGCGCACGCTATTTTCTAAAATAGTAGCTTTAATTACTAGCTATAAGTTGAATAATAAAGTTAAATGTATTCTCATTACACTATAGCTATTTTTATATAAATATAATAATAACTTACATATTTTAATAAATAAAAAAAATACATTTTTTAAAAATATTCAAAAAATTGCAATGTTTTACATATATTTTGAAATACAAAAGACATATAATACTAAAATTAGGCACGGCTTAAAGAGTATGATGCCTTTTATAATTCTATAAATTTTTATATATCAGATGCTACTATTTTAGAAAATAGCGTGCGCAACACAAAAAATACTTAATATTTATCATAGAATTTTCATATGCTTATGATTTTTAAAATTATGATTATATTTTAAACATTTTATACATTTCTGTGAAGCCCCATTGTTTTATAAATAATGTGTAAAAGATTTGAATTATTAAATTTAATTTTAAATGAATTATACCTGTTTGAAAATTGTTTATATTTTCAGACCTCTAGAAAAATTTAACACCCCTGAGATCTCTTAAAATTCTAAAACACTTCATTTCCGAAAGTGAAAATTTTCACAGTCCATCCCAAAAATCCACAGGAACTTGCGCAGAGTATATTATTATAATTTCGAATACTTCTTAATTAAAACCTTCTTCCATCTCCGCACCATAAGTCAGCAAAAGCTTAAGTTTAAAGTAAATTAATCAAGCAACGAAGCACAACAGAGTATTAAAACTCACACACACAATAGACACACTATCACACAACTTCATTACGAAATGACGAAATTCTAGCTCCTCTTTTCGATTAAAACCGTACGGGCAAGTCTCATTTAGCAAGAATAATTACTCAGCGTCTCTTAGTCTAGACGCCCGAAACAATCCCTAATTATAACTCAGCAGTCGCCTTTATTTAAATAAATGCAAATCATTTCATTGTTTATCCACAATCTCCGCTGCTTATGACGTCCTGGGCTCTTTTCGAGAACTGGCAATAGAACAAAGACCATCATTCACTCTATCTTGGCGTCGACCAATTTACGAGCCTTCGACGCTGACTAAGGCAACTACCAATATCGCTATCAAGGCCTGCATTCCTACACCCGTCGTTTGGGTCCGAGATCTTATCGGGCATCGGCCCATTAAAGAGAAAAGACCCCGGCTATTGACCATTCTGCCCATTGTTCTCCTTACCAGATCGATTTCTGGAATGTTCGGATGGGGGTAGGGGTTGGGAAAAGGCATGAAATGTTTGGATGGGATGTCCAATGAGCTTATTCTTTTCAATAATTCTTCTTCTATCTTGGAGTGAAAAAAAAAAGTATCGGGGACATCAGTCGCTGATCGTGTCATAGGTTCGGGTTTTGTTGTGTACAGAAACTTTTGTTTGGATCATGAAAAAGCTTCGATTCCTAGAACTTTTTTTTTTTGCTACTCTAATGACCGGATTAGGTGATAGAAATGGCGTCTGTAGAATTGTTTGTAGATAATTTTTTTTTCGGAATGTAACGATTGTAAATGTTTGGAAAGAAATATCGTATGTGAGAAATGGTTTAGAAAAAATAGGGATAGTCATACGTCATACTGGTCAATCAAAACAGTTTTTAGTTTTTAAAGTTGATGAAGGCTGAAATGAAATATAAGTGCATTAGTTAAAAAAAAAATTTCCTTTTCAAAAAAAGTAACATGCAAATGTAGCTTTATTGAAAAGGATATAGAATCCATAAAATGTGCAACATTTTCAGAAATATTGTAATTATTAATACAATATTTACAAGATTGTTTGATTATTTACTACCAACACTGTCTGACGCAACACAAAGATTATTGACAATGGACTCCGTAATCTTAAGCCATAATCAACTTACGAGGATACTCCTGAATTAGTGTCCTACTTTCCTATCTTCCACACCACGACAATGAGAGGAATTTGAGCAACAATGTGAATCACAGTCTTACATGTTAGGTCTTTAATGTATTAAAAGTGCTCGAACAGGCGTATCGGTGGCCACCTCAGTTGGTGTAACATGATAGTTGCTCGGTATTGACAAAGATTGATCACAGAAGATCGATCAAAGATGGATTCTACCATCATGGAGGGCCAGGGCATCCCTGGAGCACAAATTGCACTCGATGATTGCGCAATCATAAGAGTAGTCACAACCTTACAAACAAGATCGCAGATATTTGGTAGTATCAAGGGAAACCATTCGAAGACAACCGGCCGGAGCAGATATAAGAAGTCATCGACCATTAAAAAACATATGACTGACCTCATCATAAGCAGTGTCGATTGAAGTTTTGCCGACTTCGGACAACCTGGAACGTTACCGACTAGATGTGTGGGATCTTCAGCGAAGAATCCCGATTCAGTCTCAATGCTGATGACCAGCGCATACGAGTGTGGAGGCAACCACGGCAACGGTCCGATCCAGTATTTGTTTTCGAAAGGCATACGACGATTACAAATGGTGTGACAGTGGGGAGAGTGATTTGTTGGGTCCCACGATAACCTCTGGTCGTTCTTCGATGCACTTTGACTGCACACAGCTAAGTGGACGAGATTTTGAAGCCAGTTTTATTGCGTATGCCAGGGGTGGTGAACCAAGGGCACGTGGGCCATTGATGGCACGCGAGAATATTTTGAGCACGCCCCTGATCAAAATGGTTTGCATTTTAGTTCCAAATAATCAAGTTTACAGTGAAGTAATAACAAAAGCGAGTAATTTGTCACGGGCCGGTGGGTACCACATTCGTTTTTTTTCCTACCCCTTTTTTTGGTCATAATCTTTGATTTTATTCTCTGGTACGCTGGTTTGGTTCTATGTATATTTATTTGTATCATATGTTTTATTTGAATACTTCCTTTGTAAGCGTTACATGTGTATTTCTGTGTACCTTGCTATTTGAAGTAATTTGTGGTTTGTATGTACATATGCTGGAATATGTATATGGAACATATATATATTTAATAGTTCTAAATCCTTAGAATGAATCATTGCCTTTTTCCAAGAATAATTATTTGTTTAAAATAGAAGGGGGGGGGGAATGTAGAGAGGAAGTAATGCCACCTTTAAACTAATTATTGTTATTGCATTTTGTGACAAATTTTGTTACTATTTGTTTTATTCTTATTATTGTGTTTATTTTTTATCAACTAAATACCTCTGTATTGCAGATAGCAAAATGAAATGCAGTTTGTTTGTTTTTCTCTTGCCCTGTATTTTTCTTCATCAGTATTTGCTCTATATCGTTCACATACATTTGTGCTTCGTAAACTATGTAACTAATGTGAAGAAATTGTGTAATTCCTGTTTAAACAATTTCTATTAAAACTAGTCAGTAAATTTCTGTTCAAAAACAAAAACTGAATGTGGTCGTGTTGAATGTGACATTTGTTTGCAGTTCTAAACTCTTTTGGGTAAGCGGTCATCTTGGACTTTCCACTAAAATCCCTCGCGTAGCTTCAAAGTGCATGGTTAATCAAGCTCTCATTTAACTAAAAAACTTTATGGCACGTTTTAAAGAAGTAGTTTATACCCATCAATGGCAACTCTTTTTTGCTGTATGTGTCATATTTTTTATAATGTAATCTTTCGAAACTCGGAAGAGAGACACTCAATGTTTTAATCCAGAAATCTCCAATTTGACATCCCTAGAAATTTGACAGGGATCACTATTTTCTTTAGTAAAATACCAAAATTTGCCTGAAATTTTGATATTTTTAAAAGGTCAAATTTTTTCAGGATGCTTGTAAAATCAAGTAATATAAAAAAATGTTTTTAAGTCAATTCCTACTTAGATCAAAGAAAAATTTTATTTTAGCTACTTTTTATTAAATTGTTACAATTAATATAAATATGTATATACATAGGACAGAATCAAAACATTAAGTGGTAATTAATTTTTATTAATTATCATTAAAGTATCGTATTGTCATCCAAAACAATCATGTATATAAAATTTCAGTTCATCTGAATGCTTTAAAACGTGAGAAAAAAAACATTTTCAAGTTTTGACACAAGTCGCCAAAAATGATGCCAACGTGGTTGTGTATTTGTAATTCTTTAAATAATTAGTTTTAATTAATTGATTTTTATTAATTATAATTAAATTACTGTATTGTCATACAAAATAACCATGCATATAAAATTTCAGCTCAATTGAGCGCTTTAAAATGTATTTTATTAACGATTGAAAATTCCACCAAGATAGATAAATAAATAAATAAATAGGGAGTGTGAGCTAATAGTAGGAATTGAATAAATATAAATAAACATTTTAAGGATAAAATAAAAGCTTTAATTTTCCAGAATTCACGCGCTTCAAGCATGAAAGGATATATCAGAAGACTAGCTAATGAATGAGAAGGAACAGCTTATCAACATATCAACAGATTTGACGTTAAAGCCCAAATTTAAGCAGAAATAGCCCCTGTATTTCAGGTTTCAAAAAGTTTCTCTCACATTAATATAAACATTTTATTTCCTTTCAGGACAATTTATTTAAGTTAAGAATATTTCTTAACGTATATGTGGTAACAAAAACGAAATAAAGATGCAAATGAAGGCAGAGTATGAAATGTGAATGCAGATAGATTCAGAATACCTAGACTTCTATTTTTTGTATGAAAAAAATGAAAAACACATATGCCAGTTATTAAATATAATGAAAGAGTAGATGACATTATTATTATGTTATATTCCAACGATTAGTTCACTCTATCCCTATATATATATGTGTGTGTGTGTGTATACACCTATATATCTTGTATATCACATATATCTTGTTTAAATTTTCAATCGTTAGAAAATATTTTTTATTCATCCTTTATTGAGGTTCAAATACATTTTTTAAACTTGTAGTGGATGACACACTTAATGTTAATACAGTTTTTTCAAATATTATTTTATTAATTAAATTTTATTTTTTAACTTTAAATTTATTATGCTTTATTTCTGACGAAATTAGATTTATTTGAAAAAGATGGGGCCAGTAAGTTTTTCTAACGAAGTAGGAATTAACTTTAAAATTTTGTTTTACACTACTTGTTTAATTGTTTTTAATTAAAAAAACCCATAATACATATAGATCTACTTTAAATATTATTTTAAGATACATTCCTTCAAGGCTATTTTAGGCGAGCCTATCTGGAAACATTTTATAGTGTCAAGGGTTCCAGGAGTTGAAAACCAAACGAACTTAGAAAACCACTTTATTAATCTATGGAGCACTCTATGTTAACCCCGAATTTATATTACTTTTGTGAATTTATCTGTTTAAAAACACTGTAGATTTAAATTTATTTTAACATTAAGATTCGAAATAATCCTCATATTAAAACATTTGTAATTGAATCACATCTTTTACTGCTCTAAGCATTAATAGTTTCAGTAGATAGGTTATTATTGAGTAAATAGGTATTTGAATTATAATGTCCTTCTGATGTAGCGTACATTAGAAATTAATCCTGACGGGCTTCTCGTTAAGTACCATAGATCTCCAACTCAGCTTCTAATCTACAATAACTCTGTAACTCTACGTTTGATTAATGACTCGCTCACTCCCTGATTTCTATACCATCAATACACTAACTCTAAACAACACAGTATCAACCTTTACACTGGGAACAAAAGTCTCGATTTCCTGTTAATAAACATTCTCTTGCAGTTTATAAAGAGATAGACTGACAATGATTAACACACAAGACATCAATCTTGACAAGTCTATCCCAAGACCCCCTTCTCTGATGACGCCGACATTTCAAAGAAGGCGCGGGGGGGGGGGGCGTCAGTTTACCCTGATACTGAAAAGGGCGCGCTAAAATCAATAGACAAGAGCTCCTGCACCACAGCTGTTACTGAAAGGCAAACGTGTCCATTCAATATCTCGATTGGGGCCAAAGTTTTCAAAGGGAAGGGATGCCACGCACCCCCTCGCCTCTGCTCGCAGAAAATCGCAAGCGAACTGGTCACGCCTTCGTCCGGAGCATGTGCAGTCATCATTTTACCATCAGTCATGGCAACGTGTCAGCAGAGTTTTCGGCAGTGGGGGAGACGCATCCCTTAGCTCCCCCTCCTCCTTCTCCTGTTTTTCCTCGTTTTTTTATGGGTGATGCTATGAATGTTAGATTCGGTCGAGACGACGTGAAAAAGTTGATATTTTTATTGGAAGAGAAGGAAAAGGATGCGCTTTAACGTAGAGGGACGGTGAGGGTGAGGATATATAGATGGATATGTAATGTAGGCAGGCGTTTGGAAATGTGGGTGAGGGTGAATTTGGAGAAGGGTTGAAATAGCGCATAGTAGGGATATTTTGTATTCGACGGAGGATTTTCAGCGTTTAGAGAAAGGATTGTTGTTTTCTGATGGCAACACCTCCCTTCCACCCGCCCTTGTCGCTGGGGTTGGGGTCGAAAAGTCAAGAGATAGACTGGAGTGTGTAGATCAATGCGCCCAACATTATTGTGCCCATACACCCATTTTAATACCAAAATTTTGTATTGAGCCCCCAATTGAAATAACTCTATTTTAATGCATGCTACAAATTGCAAATGTAACATTGATGTTTTGGAAATGATAAATATTATATATAATAATCCCATTTCATAAATTGACTTTACAAAGGTACAACTTAAATCAATAAATTTATGTACGATATCCGATGTATTTAAAAGTACTTTCGTAACGTGTTTCACTCTCTAAACGATATAAAAAAAAAGTAATATCGCTTTCTATTCAAAACTGAGGGAGATTTGTTGTCTTTTTTTTTCACATCTCGAGATCATGCATAAAAGCAAAACTAAAACATTTGACAAAATGCACATGGCTCTTTTATACTTCCATATTTTAGACATTATTGCTTGTAACGGTGAGATTTGGTCCCTGTTTAAACATGCATAGATGGCTGTGACTATCCCGACATCCATCGCGTGATGCTTGCTATTTCTTGTGTTTTATGTATCTATCTATAATATTTTATTTCAATAATCTTAATTTTTTATCTAATTTTTTTAAATACTTAGTATGTATACGAATTTCAACTTTTATTTAAGGGGAAATGTCCCAAATATTTTACTTCTTATTTAGAGAACCCCTTAATGTCATCCACGAACCCCCAAATTAATTCTATTTTTCCTTATGGATCCGACTCCTGTCATAATGATGACCAGGGGTCTGTAGGAACCATTTTGAGAATCTGTGAATCAGTTAATTAAAACAAATATGTATTATAGGAATCCTCTGTGGATGTTTTTGGAATACATATAAAACTTATATCCCAAGGATCATTTTATTTTACTTGTAGAAATAGAGTTAAATAATACTTAACGATAATTTTATAATAAGAATTCACCCTCAAAAAATATAAAAAATATGAAATTCAGTTGAAATTTAAAAAAAACAAAACAAATCCATTAATACATATAATAATCTTACAGGAAACTGTAATTCAACACCTTGACTACGAAGTAATTAAGTGATTATAAAAATTGTACTAAAAAAAATTAATAAACACTAATCTCACGATACATTCAAATAACTTTATTTTTCCAAAATAAAATCGTTACATTTTTTAAAATTGATTTTTTAGAACTTTCTGAGAAGTTGTAGGATAAAAGTTCCATAATTTCGAGATATCGATAAATAATGAAAATATAAGTTAAGCTGGTAGCTCAGTCACAAGATGTGCAGACTGTATGAGATATAAAACGACGCTTGAATGATTTTATTGAAAACTGCTGAAGGAATATCCAAAAGCTTAATTTTTTTTAAGGTATCGATGCCTCAATTTCTTCAAAGTTCCATATAAGAACTCTTGTGACTCAGTCCTAATTCATTATTCAATTTCTAATATTAACTCGCACTCTCTAAATATTTATTTATCTTGTTGGAATTTTTAATCGTTAATAAAATACATTTTAAAGCGCTCAGTTGAGCTGAAATTTTATACACATGATTATTTTGGATGACAATACAGTAATTTAATTATAATTAATAAAATTAATTGATTAAAACTAATTATTCAAAGAACTACAAATACAGCCACGTTGGCATCATTTTTGGTGACTTAGCGACCCTTTTGCCGACTTGTGTCAAAACTTGAAAAGGTTTTTTTTTCTCAGATTTTAAAGCCCTTATTTGAGCTGAAATTTTCTATACATTACCTATTATTTTGGGTAAAAATACGATAATTTAATTATAATTAATTAAAGTTAATTGACTGGAACTAGTTATTTAAAGAATTACAGATACAGAGCTACGTTGTTTTAATTTTTAGTGACTTGGATCAAAACTTAAAAAGATTTTTTTTTCTCACGTTTTAAAGCATTCAGCTGAAATGAAATTTTATACACACGATAGTTTTAGGTGACAATACAATACTTTAATGATAATTAATAAAAATTAATTACCACTTAATGTGATGATTCTGTGTATACATAATTATATTAATTGTAACTATTTAATAAAATTTTTCTTTGTTGAACTAAGTAGGAATTGATTTAATTTTTTTTATATTACTTGTTTTTTACAGCAAGTCTTTGAAGAAATCAGTATTTGAATCCATATTTTTTTAACACTCTATACACAGCTACTAAATTTATCAATTAACAATTTAACTTTACCCCAGTACGCATCAATAACTAAGAAATCTATATCAATATAATTTTTAAAAAAAAAAAAAAAACACCTGTTTTATTTTTTTAAAACAACGTTTACAAGAATGAAAAAAATAAACTAAAAAAGTTGGAGTTAAGTAAAATTTAAATTGCGCTATCATGTATAGAATTTGTTTTAGTTAAAATATACATTAATAACCAAAAAATTAGAATTTTGGGCAATAATATTTAAAAACATAAAATAAATATATCTTTTCACGCATAGAAAACTTTTTAAAATTTGACAGCAATATATTAGCTAAAGAAAACGTTGATTAAATATGTTTCTCGGAAAGCCTTTATATGTTTCAAGGTTAAATGCATTTTTTAAAGCCTTTAACTTAGGGGTACTCAGCTTTTTTTCCCGCCATGCCGCGTACACATGATGTGTATTTCACGCGGGCCGCTTACACATGACAGTTATTTCATGCCGGGCGCAACATGCGGATATCGTAAAAGCAAACTATAAGACCAAAGCAGCATTGAAAAAAAAATTGATCAAAATATTAAAACTCGTTTTTGGCTTTTATTTTAATACTATAGTAACTTTTGCACCTAACACACATACAAATATATCTATTTTGATAAATTTTTACAAATTTATCAAATTTATTTTTAAATTTATATGGGATAGTTTCTATTTTTTTTCATTTATGACCAAGTCTCTTGCTTACATTCTACTTAAAAAAAAATTGATAGCAAAATTGATACATTTGATTGCTTGATTGATAGAATTTCCTGTTAAATTGTTTTTACATTGCTCTCCAATAATTTAATTTCTTAGTGTAATGAGCCATGACCGCGCCACTCAAGAAAGGCTGTTGGGCCACATGTGGCCCGCAGGCCGCAAGTTGAGTGTCACTGCTTTAACTCCAAAACTCCCAAAGAGGTCTAACCACAGATAACATTTTACATCCTTGTTTTAATAGAATTCTTTTAGTTTAAATTTTGAATGGTATCTTATACTAAAATTTTTTTTTTGGAAAATAAATTGTTCTGCAATGAAGAATAGTTATGATGTCATATTTTACATTAAAAATATTCGAAAGCAATCTAAGAATTAAATTAAATATATAGTTATAATTAATTTGAAGTATAAAAGTACAGAAGAAACTTTTTCTGTCCTGATAAAATTCATAAAATTAAATAGGAAAAATGCTTATTCTTGAAAGGGAAGATATATTATATTAGGATTCAACATCTTTTTTCTAAATGATGCGATAATAAGAGGTTTAAATGATTGAGAATTACTAGTTTGAACTTTATTACAGAACATTAAAAATAAATTTTGCAAATAGGTATAGCAAGATTTTTAAAAATAAAAATTAAAACTGAAGATTAATTCATTGAACTCTTTGCCAATTACATTATTACAACAAAAGATTCGGTAATTGGATGGCACCAAGAAAAACAAATGATCGTGGCGCGTGATTAAAAATACCATATATCAGAAATACTTTGTCAGCTCTAGTTTCATATAAAGATAGTTATACAATTTGTTTCATTAACAGATTCGAAACACCAATGCGAAATTGGCACTTATTTCAAAGTCATAAATCATCATATATCATCCATGAACGATTATGATACATTTAAAAACTGCGCAGGTGTGTGTCACCCATGATTGATGAGCCCCTGTTAATGATATTGGAATTGCTTTGAAATGAAATGTATAGTTATATAGGAAACTGTAAATATGACAAATTGTCTTTGGATATTTTCTATTGGAAATCAAATTGCATACGCATGGTTCTCTATAATCCAAAGGAGTTATTAGTTTCTATGTATCGATATCTAATAACTTAAGTTTGTTGATAGAAAGTTTATTGATATACAATGGCACATAGACATTATGGAATATTAAGAAAATGAAATATTTCAAAGAACATTATCAATAAATTCGTTCATGGTTCGCTTATAATAATAGCTCAATTCTGAAACATTTGCCAAAATCAACCATATTCGCGTTCTTTTTGAAAGATGCAATTTGGAAATGACATACTGATATACATTTTGATAAATTATTCAATCGATATTCTGTGATGAAAAGCCTACAATATTTTCTAGCAAATATCATTTTATTTTAAGACATTCTTATGTTAACGTATCCAAACACACTAAAATGACCAATTCGATCAAAACACGTATTTTTATACAGGTAAGACTGAGGAGACTTAGCAATAGGTAAGACTGAGTGATAACCGCATAGGTCGAATTCATGTATGTCGGGGTATAATTTCGCATGTAAATACATATAAATAATTTTTAATTGGGGCTGGAGGCGAAAGTATTTTAAATAATTTAGAAAAAAAAAGTTTAGTAAATTTTTAGGTAACAATAATACAAAATTGCAAACCGAAGTCGTTTTGATGTAGAAGATTTCATAAAAATGTAACAAAGTAGTGTACCGGCTCAAAGATTTTTTTTCTTCCGCAAAATTTTTCCATAAGCATGATAATACTTTTTTATTTCTTGTTTTGCTGAAAAAATAGGCTCTTCGTTGGAATATATATTTTCTAAAATTTGTAACATTTTTTCAACCAAAATGATGCCTTCTATCAAATTCCCAACACCGTTATTCGATCTTCTGATTGAACTAACTCTAAAGACTCAATTTCTTCAATGCCTTACTCTTGCTCATACATTTCTATGAGCTCTTAAATTTCTAGCTCATGATTATGAGAGAATTCAGTATTTCTTGAATGTCATCACTATCCACTTCTAAATTTATTTTCCTGTCAAGATCTACAATTTATTCAATCACATTACCAAATTCATCAGATTATGCCGCTGATTACACCTAATTCAAGTGATGAAAAAAAAAGAAAAAGAAAAATTAATCAACGAGATCTGAAAATTGCGTAACTCCAGGTTCGCGTAAGTCCAGGTATTACTGTATTTTATTGAATAGAGCAATATTTTGACTTTTTAAAATATATATTCTTTTGTTTCTACGTCACATAGATGCCAAGTTACAATAAATAACATAGATTTAGAAAAACTGGAAGTGGGTGTTTAATCTACAAGAAATGGGCCTTTAAATTGTTTAAAATGTATCACGAAGAATCTGATAAACTGAAACAGCATTTCTCAAACTGTGGGGTGGCCCCCTTTGGGAGGCACGAACATATTGAAAAGTTAAAAGCAAGATTATTTAAAAAATTATTAGTTTACTGAAAGTAAGTAAACAAAATATATTCAGACACAATAAAAAATAAAATACACACATTTACACTGATATATTACACTTATAAATGTAACAGTGTTACACAATGTATTTTATAATTAATATAACAAGACTATTTTAAGAACAAGTTTAATAATTACCAGTGACCTCATAGGAGATTGTCATATATAAAATTATATATACAAAGGTTAACACTTATCTTTATAATTTTTACGGCTTATAATTAATCCCTTAACTGTCGATTAAAATTTAGGAGTTTCGTTTTCCACGTAGGAGTGCGTATGTGATGTATAAAGGTGAAGAATAAAGAGCAAATAATCTGAAATAAGTAAATCCTTCGCAAATATTGTCAAGGTCCTTTTATTGCATTCCAAAGCCTACGGATTAATGTTATGGGTAGCAGTGCAGAGAAAATATCGTACTTCGGAAAGACGTATATATACGTCCGGGGCAATTTACACTTTGACTGAGTGAGACGTTTATATACAATGGAACTTAAGAGGTTAAGGTCGTATTGTCGTTTTAGCGTCGAAGTATAGCATTATTGAATTCACAATACATTGTTATATATTGTGTGGAGAGGGGCGCGATGAAAATTATGATTAAATATTGGGTCGCAAATACTGAAAATTTCAGAAGCACTGACCTAAAATATAACAGATGAAATTTGCTTAAACTTTTTGAACCTGATATTTATGTCATTTTCGAAGGCATGAACTAAAATAATTCTTACTGTATGAATATTTTGTGAGTTGTGGCCTATTATTACAATAATAGTCTCATAAATGTGTCACATTTCTTATTATATTTATTATATAAATCAGTTCTCTAAAATTTTAATAATTTAATAAAACATTACATTTTTAGTATATTTCCAAGATAAATGTTTGCAGTTTTCGTTAGTATTATTTTTATTGATATAAGTGCTTATTGCTTTTCTCTCTCTGCTTTAAAGAATTCTTTTAAAAAAAATTGCAAAAATTTCATTAATAATTACAATTTTTTTAAAATTTAGATATTTTTTATAAACATTGTTAGTTAACTATCAATATATATTGGTAATGAGCTACAAAAATGTTTAAATGCTTAAGTATGATATTATTATTTTTCTTAAGTGCTCTAAACGCGTGTACAGATATTTAATCCATATTTTAGTAACTCTTTTAGCAGTTATTTTTATTTATGATCCTAGTTCAAAATCTTGAAGTATTTTAGTACACTCTTCTTGGCAGAATAATTTGAGGAACTAGTGTTAATAAAGTATTTACTTATTTAGAGGAAACTCAACTTAATTATGTAAATAAATAAGCAGCAATATAGCAACATGTAAATATCTAAAACAGCTATAGCATCGCGTAAAGCTACAGCTTCACACACTGATATTGCACTGCCAGGATTTAATTTTACACTCAAGTGATTCATATGAAAAGTTTAAAAGTTTTCTGAAACGATTATGACCGCACGACGGGAATTAACTGGATTTGAATGCGGAATGCTGGACGCAAGGCGCTTTACATTTTGGAAATTGCTACGAAATTCTACATTCATAGATCCATAGTGTCAAGAATGGGATGATAATACATAATTCCAGGCATTATATTCTAAAATGTGCAACTCAGTGGTTAACCACGTCTATTTAATGACTGAAAACAGCAACGTTTGCGTAAAGTAGTTCGTGTTAACAGACAAGAAATATTGCATTAAATAGTTGCAATTATAAATATGGGTCATATGTAGAAGCGTTAGCAAACTTTTAGTTGATGGGATATAGCAGCAGAAGGCCTATACCAGTATCCTGACTAAGATTCCGCCATTAGCTACAATGCCTCTGTGGGTTCGTTTACATGTTGACTGGACATAGAGGACTCAAAATTCGTTGCTCAATCATATGAGTCATGACTCTTCCTGTTAATAACATCTAATGATAAAGTTTTGAGTTAGTGTAAGATTTATGAGGCCATGGATCCAATTTATCAAAAAGGCACTGTGGAATTTGGTGGTTGCTCCGTAACGGCTTTTCTGCTGTTTTGTTGCATGAATTTGGTATCGTTTTTAAAAACTGCACGAATTATCCACTAGAAAAGACCATGTTAAACAACCTTGAGACCATTTGTGGAAATCCATGAATTTTGTGTAGCTAAACAAGTAAGTAATTGTTGAGTAAGAAGATATGACAAAATTCCTTCGCGTTTGGTTTGAGAAACATTCTGCAGAATTTTTAGTAAGTTATTTTTTTCCATTTCGATGGCTGGACACGAAACCTATCGAATATATAAGGGACAAAATTGAAAGGTCATTTCCTGCACAAAATTCTGTTGGGGCAACGTTTTTCAATTATGGCTATCAACATGGTTGTATATTTCTTCTGGGAGTTTTTGAAGTCAAGATGCTAAATTTCGCAGGCCACACAAAGGAAAGTACCACACAATATTAACAATACCATTTTAAGACTTCTTTAGGACTTATGCCTTTATGCAAAAGTAGTCCTAACTCATGACCCATAAATTCACAAACAGAAATATGGACATAAGCCGACTCTACCGACTGCTGCATTTTAATTGAATGATGTGTATGGTTTTAGGCCTAAGTCTAGAAGATAGACCACAAAAATGACGTAATAATGCAGTCAGCCACTGTTTCCAGCAGGAATATAATTCGATATTTCCACTTTTTTTGAGAATATGTCTAGGAATAGCATTTGGAGATAAAAATTATTCGTATCATTATCTTAATGAGGCCAAATTGAGAACGAAACTGGGTTCCCACTAGTCCTTGGCCCTTGCCTTAAAATGTCTCTGGATATTTGCAGATGTACCAAAGAACTGCACCTCAATTTATTTTTATGTATACTATTAATACATTGTAAAATAAACAAAATGCTTCATGCAAATAAATTACCTAGTAAATCAATGCAATTTAATAAGCAATTAAGTTATTTTTTACAATAACTAAATGACTAACTAATGAGCAAATTTATACCAAATACAAATCTAATAAATACAGGAGCATAATTTTAGGATGATTATTTTAATAATACATGCAGTTTTACATTGCATGCTTGAACTTAATACAAAATTTTTGCAAAAATTTAAATTGTATGGGGATTTAAATTCTTATATTTTATTATATATCCGAAACAAGCGACTTAAATTAAGGAATTGAATTGAAAGAGGTTTTAAAATATCTCCTTTTCTTGCTTTATTCGAATATTTGCACTTTTTATCAACATTTCTATTATTCAATACACGAAGGTTTTATAATTGAATAAATAGTATTGTTGGAATATTTTTCTCTTGTAACAAACAGATTCCCTTCGGAATGATAAGAAAAAAGCAAAAAAAAAAAAACTTTCTTCTCCCTCCAAAATAAAATAACACAAAAATAAAGGGCCACAGAAAGAGAAAACGTTCTGAAAATCCCGTATTCACGTATGTGAAGAAGTAAAAAGAAAACAAACGAAAAAAAATCTCCAGAGAAAAGATGCAACATTCCCGGTCCCTTATCCAAAATCAAGTTTTCAGCGCCTGACACCCAAACTGATTGATGGCAAAATAATCAAAGGATCGCAGCAGCAACGGAACATTTCTTTGACATTAAAATATCCCCAAATTCAATAAAAGGTCGGGAATTCCATGTACATTGAGTAAAAGCAATCGCATTTTCTTTCTTTTTCATTTCCTCCCCTCTTCTTTTTATTTCTTGGGGATTTTCTAGCTTTATACAAGTTGAAAGAAAAACGAGAATTCCATAAGGAACGGCTGATCTCAAATTGCCAATATTTTGAAAAGGTTGAGGTATTTT
>BMAV01022875.1:432806-455753 GCA_019973955.1 Trichonephila inaurata madagascariensis
ACGGCTGATCTCAAATTGCCAATATTTTGAAAAGGTTGAGGTATTTTTCTGAATTGCTGTAACCTTTTTCTCACACGCACCCAAGAATATGCGTAGAAATGCTTGACATGAACGTTGTTTTTCACTTTTTTAAAATGTGTTATTTTGTTTTGTTGTCTTAAAGAAATTCAATATAATTTTTAAACAGAAACACACACAAGTGTTATTTAATAAATATTAATTTTTGAATGGTAAAATGATTTCTTGCAGAAAAGCTTAATAATCTGATATATAAATGCTCTAAATGCACACGCTGAAGTACCTATTCTTCGCACAAAAAGGTTAATTTTTTAAAAATAAAAGTTATTCTTGACATGATAAGCTGGATCGTAAGAAGAGTAAAACCAGATACAAAACAATGTATAGAAAAATGTAAAATAATTTTTAATAAGTGCACTTATTATTTATCTATAACGCCCCTTAAGCGCTCACGAAGACATTTAGGTGTCAATTTTCGCAAACCCTACTCTATGAAAGGAGTATTCCTTGCCAAATTTCAAGTCTGTAGTTCTAATAGTTCAAAAACGGAAATATTTATCGCTAATGCCCCATAACCCGCGATCACTGGCGTGGGGTGTTCTGTACACAGCAGCTGCAAGGAAAGCCTCCTACGATTCTAAAAAGAATGCGTAGAACCACGATTTTTTCTGTAGCTGCCCATTTTAGGTCCTTGAAACTTCAGGCCTGATGTAATCAATCTCGCTAGGACGATGGGAATGTATTAACCTTCAAAATTTTATCTAGGGTGCTGAGAACACCTCGCGAGTGATTGAGTTTTGTTTTCGTACTCGAAGCAACTACGGAAAAGTATGTTTTACTCTTTCCTTTTACATTTTTTTTCGAATATATTAATATGCATGCATATTTTATTTAAAATTTTAATAAATATGGTATAAAAATAATATAATTCTATAAAATAATTGTAAAATATTAATTTTTTTTTAAAAATTTTTCAAAACATTTTCCAGAAATTATGACAAAGACTCCATGGGAAAGGGAGAAACAGTGACTTCGTTGATTAGATACTGTATCAACAGATTGTCAAGATCAACTAAGTGAATTCGATCACTGCGTAATTTCGGAACCAAAGTTGGAGAGATGAAACTTGAAATTGTAAATTTTTATAATACAGACTGTGTTGATATCACTGATGAAATGTTCAGTATATATGATGTATCGCGAATATGTAACATTTGGCCATTGCGAATATTTTATACATCTACTTAATACTACAGGAATTAATACTTCCATAGTCTATCATTCGGTTCTTCCTGAAAAAAAAATGAGACATTTAAGATTATTAGAAGAGATTAGAATGGATCTTGTGCATTCACAGTGGGATATGAGATCGAATCTCCCAAACCTTAACAAAACACTCAAAAGAAGTTTTATTGACACAGAATATATTAAAAAGAGCATTAATTCACCAAAAAAGAGGCGTTGCACTGTTTATTCACGGGTAAAATATGTAAAAATTATTTGTTTTGTCTTCAATGTAAGAAAATATGTGCTTAAAGCACATGAATACACTCTGCTCTGAATGTTTGAAAAATGATTAAAATATTATTTTTCTACTTTTTACCATCCTTATCATTAATTATAAAGTATATTTATTACTGGTATATACGTTTTACTTGTGTTTTATGAAAGAATATAAAATTGTGTACTTTAAAATGAAAATTTTGTAGGTTTAGTTTAAATTAATGTTAGTCTCATTTGAATGCAATAAATTTAATAATTTTGTTTGTATAATACAAAAACCATCTTATACTTCATAAAAATATATCATAATTGACTTAAATTTTTTTTCACATTTAAATACACGTGTTAAGAGTTTGGAGTGTTCTCTACACCCCGCGAGTAACAACGGTAGAAAAACAGGATCGAGTGACCGCGGGTTAAGCAGACGAAACGATACCTAGGTGTCCATTCAGATAAAAACGGGAACTCTCTTCATGGATGGGGGTTAAAGGGTGTGGTGTCGTTTACTGGGAGCGAGATTATGAGCACAAAACAGATTGTTAAAATAAAAGAAAAATTTACTTTCTTGACTAAACAATTATACTAACCTCGAAGAATCATTGCCAGATATGTTTTTCACAATTGTTATTAGGTTTGAATTTATATTTAAAGCTTATCATCATACTTTTATACCACATACTTTTACAAAATAAAAATATAATAAAAAGCTGATATCAATTATTTAATAGCCGTTGTGGTCCCAACCATGAAAAGTGTTCAGTGAACACTTTTCATGCATACAAACTCGCACACAGTTTTTTTTTGCAGAAACATGATATTGAGTCCTGATGCTACTAAAAATACGTTGTGTTGATTGGGTATTTATTAGCATCACACTATAAGGCAACACGAGTGCATTTGGCAACATACCTCGTAATTCTGAAACTCGGTGAAGCGAAGAAGACGACATCTGAATTGGAACTCTTCTGAATTACCACGCCAGCCAGAAGCCTTTGAACCACAGTATATTTAACGTACATCAGACCATCTAAATAATGGGTCTTGAATGGCACTAGGTGCCTGGACTCACGACATGATGGCCACGAGCTCGTGACCATGACCACTAAACCTCAATGGACAATACACCGTTTTGAAGGTCAGATGCAAGTGAAATCTATCGTGGCTCAGTCCACACATGTGGACTTGGTGTGGAAGTGTGGATGTAATGTAAGTTTGAAGAGTGGAGTGGCATATGAGGTGTTGTCCTTGTCATTTCATTAGAGATCAAAGTTACATATCACCTAAAGACTGCGTTTTTTGCTTTGAATTGCGTTATTAATAAATTATAAATATACTTATTGTTTCTGTGTATCTCTAAGGCATCCGACTAGGTTATGAGACCAATTTTTCAAAAGTTGATTTTCTGAAGATTTTTGTTGTTTTAAAGAAAATAAATAGGTTTAAAGAGCCCTAATTTTTGAAATAAACAATACAGATCACCCTTTAATTTTGAAAAAGAAAATTTTTCATGAAAATTTTTAAAGTTTACCAAGAAAAACACAATAAATAAAAATGCATTGGACATAAGGCAATTTGAATTTCATTGATATACTAAATACTTGATCCATCTGAAGTGTCTCAAACCGCAGAGTAAGAAATATTTTAAGAAATGAATATTTTATAAGCATTTAAATTTACTTTTAATGATTTTTCGTCAAAATTTCTGTATGCTCTATGCTAAAAATGACTGTAAAAGATGTAACTATCTTTTAACCTACGGTTTGCTACTATACGTTATCAATTTCATTGTATTTGATTGGATTGTTTTGGAGATATCTCGTTTTTTGTGCACAAATTATAGTAAAAATTTCATTCTTCAAAAAACACATTAAAAATATTCATATAAGTTAGATAAAGTAAATGCTGTAAAAACAATTTAAAAAACTCTCTAGTTTTATATATTACTTCTTCTTCCTCAATATTTATGTTTATTTTTCCTAATGGTCCTAACAGCAAACACTTAAAAATCCCCCTTTCAAACTAATTGTATACCTTAAAAGATTGAACTTTTCAAAATCATTTTAAATACAATAAACGATATTCCTCTTGAGTTTTCAGGATAAAAATTAAGAAAATAAAAGTAAAAAAGACAAGCATTTGGAAATGAAAGAAATAAATCAACACTACTAAAATATTAAAATTTAGTTTAATCAGATGAAATGCATTATTTGCATAAACATAAGCAAGGGCTTAATAGAAACTGTGCTTCAAAAGCTTCCGCATCTCACATTCCCTCAAAATAACTGCCTAAAAGCCAGTTAACAAATGGGAATCACGAACATACCTCATTAGTTTTGGAACATATTTCAGCTTTTGTGAATTTGTATCAGTCTCATATTTCAAGTGTTTGTTCAACAGGACTTTCCATTTTAAGTGTTTCCATAAACAAGGATATGCCATTTATAGAAACAATTCAATTCAATGGACACAGTATGTCTGAGAATATCAAGACATGATTCTATACTTGCTTTAGGCAACTTCCACTAGTTCACCCAAAATTTTCAGTGCAATTTTGATAGTACTACAAAATGATCAACATAGAATGTAAATGTAGCATAAGATCCAAACATGAACCACTTGAGATTTGTTGTTATATTTGTTTTTCATTTAGAATGATTTCCTACGTTTGTGTTGATTCTACTATTGTTAAAGAATCTAATTTAATTCCTCGAAGTTGTTTCATGCAAATATGCTACAAAATTGAGTGAATTGTATCTGCTTGATTTAAATGTAATGCAGTGCTTCTGAAACTTTCAACACTTTCGACCCAATATTCACAATCATATTTTCATCGCGCCCCCCTCCATACAATAACGGTGTATTGAATTCTATAATACGATACTTTGACACTAAAGCTACAATACGATTTTAACCTCTACGCCACCAGCGTATATAAACGACTCGCTGAGACAGTGCGTAAATTACCCCGGACGTATATATATACGTCTTTCCAAAATATGTTCACTATTGTCCATACAATTATTCGGAAGACATTGGAATTTCAATAACATGACCTTAACATTGTTTTAGAAGGATTTACTTATTTCGCAGAGGATTTTCTTATTTTCCCTTTCTCCCTCCCACCAAATACATCACATATGCGTGAATACGTGCAAAACGGTGGCATTGGGGAGTGAATCGCGTAACCTTTAATCTGCAGTTAAGGGATTAATTGTAAGTCGTACAAATGATCCAAATAAGTCTTAATTTTTGCATATAATTTTATATATGACCAACCGGTGTAGTCACTGGTAATTATTAAAATTGTTCTTAATTTAGTATTGTTTAGATAATTATAAAGTTCATTGTGCAGTACTTGTACATTTATAAGTGTATTATATCAGTGTAAATGTATTTTTTTTTCACTAAGACAGAATGTATTTTGTTTGTTTTACTTTAAAAAAAATTAATAATTTTTTGAAATATGTTTTGTTTTCGACTTTTCAATATGCTCGCGCCCCCCTTCTAGGGTTATCACGCACCCTAGGAGGGTGCGCCCCACAGTTTGAGAAGCGCTGATGTAATGTTCTTAGATGCAATTTGATTTTATGTCGTGCTGGGAAGTAATATAGAATTTATATAGTAGCTTATGTTTAATTCTAATGAGATTGCATCGAGTATTAGTCATTTATTCATGAATTTACACTAGCATGCAGATTGGCTATCGTTTCTGATAAAAATCCATAACATACAACGTATTGGATTGTAGTTATTATCTTTAAAACCTGGCATCACTTGAGAAAAATATAGTCCCCCAGTGGGTTCCTGCCCACTATGAAGTTCCAGGTTACTAGAAAGCTGACTTTCTGGCTAAAAAGTGTGTTCGTATTATGCAAAAAGTTTTTTGTCATATATCCTTCCATTCCATTAAAAATCTTATTAAAATATCTATCAAAGCTCAGATAACCGTGTTTCCCATAAGTTTTAGAAGAATGCTATCCGGAATTTGCGTAATGGCCCAAAGCGTAGAGCGGTCGCTGAATTCCACCTAGCCAACGGACATAACTGCCTGCAAAATCATCTGTGTAGACTTAGAGTTGTTGCTTCCACGATATGCACTCTGTGCAGCTCTGAAGAGGTCTCATGGACTCACCAGCGTTACTGGGAGGCTAGACATATGTTATATTAATGAATTCTGTTTCAGCTTTTTTTTTTGTTGTAATCAGTTTTTTTTTCTTTTCTGCTTGTTCTCTGCTGTAACTCTCTGTTCATAATCTGCCATCAGAAATAAAAAACACTAGCATGCATAACTTAAACAACAAATGCGTTTTCAACATGCAACCATGAAATTGTTGAAAGGAGCTTTCTGCGACCGGTACAGAGAAAATGCAGCTCAGTGGAAAAGAGGTGTACATACAAATATCAACATTATAACAGCAAAGGGGACGTTGCAGCACGCAGCAAAAGGAAATCATTTCCAAACTATACCTGCAAGGGAAAGTGAAATCGTATTTTCACAATGACTACAAGAAATCGTCATGATACCTTTACACGTGGTAGAATGATCGACAAACTTGAAGAGGGACATAGTTCGACGAGTGTTGCACAAATGATTGGAGCAGACAAAAATGTAATTTCAAGACCTTGGAAATCTTTTTAAGTGGCAGGTACAGCTGTAAGAAAGGTTGGCAGTGGTGGGTTGAAGAAAAGACTGAGACTGATATATCGTCTTGTAGGTGAAAAGAGATCGGAACTTGACATCGGGAAACACATTGCTCGGAATGACAAATAACACGATTTATTGTGTGACAGGGCTTTATCGCTCCTTTTACTAAAATCCTCTTGGGGAATCTTTGGGGCCAGAATGGCATTTCATTCCAACCAACTCAAGAAGAAAACGCGATATGCAGATTAGGAATGTTTATATATATTGGAGCTTTAGCATTCGCGAAAATGCCTAGAAAAGTCTTAGAGAGGATTAGGGGAGTCTTAGAAGTCTGAGGAGGTCTTAGAAAGTCTTAGAAAGTATTATAAGAATCATATAGACGTGGGCAACCTTCTGGGTTCGAATCCAGAAGGTTGACCAGTTGCTGGATCAAGTTGGATTACAGTATTATATAGAAGATATAAAGATTGGTAGCGGTTCGCCATGGAATATCAGTAAGAGATATAACATTAAATTTTAATGATATAGCGGACTCTAGTAAGTTAAGGAATCGTCTATAAATATAGATTTGGTGGTTAATTTATCATAAAGATTGTGAGTAAGATTTAATGCACTATTTGTTACGTATTGTAATTTATGTCATACCACTCCTGATCATTAGCCTCTAAGACTTGTATTGCATTGCTTAATATAAATTGAGATAATAATAAACTAAATTTATTATGGAAGGTTTGAGTGGTCAGTCTTTTATTTCTACAAACTTAGGTCATGTGGATGAGGAATGGATGATACCTTCAGTAAAGGGGGTATCACAACTGTAGCCAGACACCTGCACAAAAGTAACCTATTTGCCCGTCTTCCAGAATGCTGTATACCATTAACAACCCATCAGTGGCACCGTTTACAGTGGTGTCAAGATCGCAGACTGGACATCTCATCAATGAAATCACGTTATGTTCACCCATTGATCCCTTTTACCGGGAAAAGAGACCATTAGGGTGGTCCTCAAATGCTTGTGCGAAGTGACATTGCGTTGAATGGAAGAAAGGAACTCCATTCCTATAACAGCGGCTTATGAAATTATCATATGCGTCTATTCTAATGTGCCATTGGTCCAGACGTTCTTTTTGGAAGACAATGCATGTACACATTGAGCTATTTATGAGCTTTAAGAAAGCCAGGAATTTTAAAGAGACATATTTAAACATCAACAAATTTTATTTAAGTCGATCCAAAATGTAAAATAGTTTAAAATAGCAAAGGGTGTGAGTTAGTCCTAATTATTATTAACAATAATAAAATTCACTTATCAAGAGTGGATAAAGAAATATAGACGATCGGGTTAACAAAGGTTGTAATCTAAACAACAGAAATGAGGTTCTGAGTCTTAAGCAAAAAAAAAATTTTTTTTGATGTACCAAAAGGTAGCTAACTCATCAAACGCCATCCAAAATTCACTACTTACTCCCATCTCGAACTCGTTTCACTTAACCCTCCAAGCGGTCTGCACGTAAAATTCCGCCATTCCAGAGATGCTTTTTCTGCCTTCAAGCAAGATTCCCAAAAGCGGCCGAGACGCATTCTTAAAAATACGGATCAACCGCTTTTGAGAACCCCACCTGAAAGCAAAAAAATATGTGCGGTGCATTTTTGAAGCATCTCCAGAATGGCAAGACTTTAAGTGCAGACCGCTTAGAGGGTTAACTTTAAATAGGAATATTCAGTTGCATGCTTCACGGTTTTCTTTCCTGAAGAGTAAGCTCTCAAAAATCAATCAATTCATTAAAAGGATTTCCCCTTGAGCGTTAGCTCGAATATGCGAAGAGAATCCATTAAACATAGAACAAAGCAATTCAAATCCATAATTACATATTGTATGAAGTGAAAGAAACAAAGGGTCGCGCTATTAAATATTCAAACAATGAATTAACAATGAACTATTAAGTTTTTCATATAGGATTAACAACATTCTAGATGCTTTTAAATGTATTCTCGCAAATAATCCTTCTTGACCTTTGTAGATATTTCTCCGGACAAATACTTTTGCCACCAAATTTTTCAACTTGGGGGGAATTTAATGAACAAATTTGTCGCCAAGTCTGTTGTTAAGGTTAATCAAATTATTTCATAACACTAACACCAATATTCTTTTTTTTTAACTGCAAACCATCTTTCCAGCCACTATAAACTTTTTAGTTGGGAAGAGAATAAAATTTAAACTTTTCACAATAACACATTATAAATACAAATGAAATATATCTATTAGAAGGTTATCATTTCGTTAAATACAATGATGTAATCAAAACAATAAAAATAAAGCTTCTTGATATTGTTCATATTATTATTTATTTAATTTTAGCATTAAGAGAGTTATTTTTAACGTTCGATTTTCCCAAGAGCAAAAGTACAAAAAAAAAGTAATTATTCAATTTCAACATTTAAAAACTCTAAGGAAAAAGAGGGAAAGACGATTTTTAAAAATATGACCCCGTGCTCAAGGGAAAAAATATATAAGTTATTTTTAGAAATAATATCAGTGCCTTAGGGAATATTTTCAAACGGTTAGTTAAGCACGTGTAAGAAATTATGATATTCTATTGCTTGAAATCGCCTATAAATCTAACCGGTTAGTTAAGCACATGTAAGCCATTATGATATTCTATTACTTGTAATCGCCTTTAAATCTAACTGGTTAGTTAAGCACATGTAAGCCATTATGATATTCTATTACTTGTAATCGCCTATAAATCTAACCGGTTAGTTAAGCACATGTAAGCCATTATGATATCCTATTACTTGTAATCACTTATAAATCTATCAAAAATTCAAAATCTAATCTTTTTAACGAGGAATCACTAACAAATCTATCAATCCAATAATGCTAAATGAAATAAGACGTATTTCGTTATAGTGTACTCGGTATAATGATTTAGATATTATGAATAAACAAGATTCGGATTTTAAGTAAATATTAGTTACTTCATGTATATATATTGATAAATAAATATACAAAGTTTTTTCTGTAACGAGTTACATTTAGTCTAACTTAAAGTTTAATGGGCAATTTCCCAAAGGAATAATGCTTCACATGATTGAAAAACTTGTAAAAGCAATCTGTGCAATCAGACTTAACAAGATTTTTTTTTTTACCAAAACTCACGATTCCAATACAGAACTCCAATCAACTTAGTTCTCCATTCTTACTATTATGACACCACAGTTACAAAATATTCCCTACTCTCATTAATTCTAAATTCCCTACTATCGCCCCTCTCATTCTACGGCACAGATTCCCGATTTCATTGAGGGAAAAATCCTAAATTAATTACGATGTCTCCGCGAAGGCGAGGACTAGATTCTTGCTATCCTAATCCAATAAACAAAATGCCTTGCAAGCCGCAGAAGGAAATTGAATTTGCTTTATTTATTTATTTTTTCCCTATCTCAGCGAGGGGTAAAAGAATATGAAGGTAAATAAATTAAGTTAAAATCTTCCCTATGATTCTTTGTAGTTTTTTCCAATTTATCGCATATCCGCATAGTGTCAACAGTTCCCTATGTCGGGATAACGGAATACAATCTTTATATCGTCTAAAATAATTAAAAGCAGTGCAAAAAAAGCAGTGCCTCATGTGTTCATGAAATGAAGCCAACTCAATTAAATAATAACCCGAGCCTTTATATTAGAATAGCGCTTTTCAGGGTGAACCGGTACAAGTCAGAAGGAAGCTCGTTTTGATGCGATTTAGAAACTGATTGGATTTTTTGAAGCAAGAAAGCATGAATCATTCACAATTACGGCGTCAAAACGGGCATTGTCATTAGAATGATAATTAAAAGCAATAGAAAACCCATAATCATCACCAAGGCATTTTATCACAGTCCAAATTTTAACAGCATGGATTTGAAGAATTTTTCGATTTTTCTTATGAATTGATACGAGTAAATAGTTATTAGTTAGAATTAACATTATTTAAGAGCTGAATAAATAGAAGTAGAAAACCATAACAGCAAAATATGAAATAGTAAATCTATTGCAAATAATTTAGTTTTTGTTTCACAATTAAGCAAGAACTTTTTTTTACAATGGAATATGGATTATTAAAATTCGTGGAGAAATTAATGCGTTGAAAACAATATCTAAAATCGAGAGAAATTTCTCAAATAAAAGTTAATTTTTAAAACTCCCCACAAAGGGATATACATTTTAAAAATAAAGATAATCACTTTAAAAAAAAACTTTTAAATTTATCTTCTTGTTTTAAATAAAAACTAACATTTCTAAAACTATATTACAAATACTTTTGTAAAAATAATAGAGTAAATTTCGGATTCTGATGGTAGTCATAGCTTTAAGTAGTGCATCCATTAAATATTGTAAAAAAATACATGGCACGGTATGGCATAAAATAAATATAACGCACAATGAAAAAAATTTAAATAAAATTATTAATGAGAGATATTGAAATAAATATCAACCACCTTAAACTCTATAATAAAAATTACGCGTGTAATATACTATTAATTCACATGCTACATATTTCATTTACAATCTTAAAAAGCATATAGAGCAGTTATTCATATTTTCATTTAAAAAACTGTCTATATCAAACTTGAAAATGATAATTGATGTAACTGTTATTGGTAATTATTAATTATTGACATTGAAAAATTATCATTTATTTAAGATGCAAAATATTGAGACTTATGTGCAGGAGCCTATTATGTTATACTTAAATATGAACTTTCTTTCTTAATTCTTTAAGGCTGTTTTCGGCAAAAGTATGAGAACCTGAACTAAACGCGGAGCTTATTTTCAGACAGAAAAATGCCTCAATTTTCATGAAAATTTGCAACATTATAACTTACACATCTTTTAACAACATAGTGTTTCTAAAATTTCAAAATATTCCTTGAATATTATTTTTTTCATTTTAACACGTGAAAGAACAGCTCATTTAACATTACGGTATAGGAGAAAAAACTCGAAACACATATTTTACACCAGAAAAAATGGCTCAGCTTGGTCAAAAAAGTGAAGAATGACAAAATATGTTGTTCTCTAAAGGACAGTGAAGCCAGAATATAATATTAATTTTTCATTTCTGTTATATCTGATAAAATGTGCCTTATTCGGGTCCTATTCTTCAATATTAACCGAAGACAGCCTTAAATAATGTTCTTGTAGAATTTTCTTGTATTCTTTCGGTATGAAACTCTTATAGTATTTTCATACACAAAATTACATTTCATTTATTTCTCCTCAGATAATATTTTTATAGAGTTTTTTTGTATAAAATATAGAAATCTTATTAAAAAGTATCACATTTCTTGTATAAAATTTTAAGCACATATTTTGTTCATTTTTTATTGCATTCTAATTATAATTTCCTAATTTGGAAGAAAATCAATTCATGTTTCTTAAAACAGCTATATTAATTGATGATGTATTGATGTTGAGTATTGATGTGTTTACTTGTATTAATTTTTAAGTACTCCTTTTTTTAGTAAAAACTAAGAGATAGAATAGTTCACATATATTTAAAATCTCAGCGTTAAATTAATAATAAAATAATTATAATTTAGAGAATTATTATTCAACCTAACCCAGTGCTTCTCAAACTTTCTATACTTGCGACCCAATTTTCAATCATAATTTTGATCGGGACCCTTACAAAAAAAACAATGTATTGAATTCAATATAATAATATACTTAAAGGTAAAGCTACAATATGACTTTAATTATAAACAATACAAATTATCAAGATAAGTATTAAATTTTGTATATTATTTTATGACATACCCATAGGAGATCACTTGCAATTATTAAACTAGCTCATAACTTAGTGCTGTTAAATTAATTATGAAACGCATCGTGCAGTACTGATACATTTATAAGTGTATTATATCAGTGTAAATAAATATTTTATTTTTTATTATGTCAGAATGTTTTTTTTTTTGCTTCCTTTCAGTAAATTACAATTTTTTAAAATAATTTTTGCTTTTGACATTTCGATATACTTGCGCCCCCCTTGTAGGGTTATCACGCCCCCTAAGGGGTGCTCCCCACAGTTTTAGAAACGTTGAACTAACCATTACAATTAACTCTAAATAATTAGAATCGATTTATCAACTGCAACGCTTAATAAACAGAGTTACTAGTAACGGACTTTTTACACATGGGTACAACTCAATCTTTCTTTTTTATCTTAAAATGAGAGAATCAATTCGTTTCAGCTTCAATATGTGTTTCTAAACTTCCAAGAAAGATATTTGTGTCATTGGAAAAAGTAAAATCAATAGAAAAAAATCTATACAGAGATAAGAGAAAAGCAATGGCTTACTCACTCATCATGGCATCTCTGGAAATATAAGACATTCAGACTTGAAATTCGGCAGGCATGACTCTTGTTGAATAGACATCCGCTAAAAACGTGTTGTGAGTAAATTGACGATCAAGTGGTATTGCGAGAGGTTAAAGAGATGTTGAATAATAAAGACCAACGTATGAAATTTACTAAGCATGTTTCTTTTCTTGAGTAAAAATCCGTTTTAGAGTAGATTTGGTGAAAACCTATTAATCAAGGGTGGGTGGAGTGGGGGATTGTTATAGATAAAAACAAATCTCACAATTTTGTACTAATGGACCAACAGACTTGACATTTGGCAAAGATCTTTCTTTTGTTAGGTAGAGATCTGCTAAAAATGGGTTTTGCGGTAATAGGGGATAGGGTTACGATGGCTTAAACGGTAAATATATTACCATTTTTAAAATTCGAATACTCTTCTTTTTAAATCAAGACGAGTGGGCTTTAAGAATCAATTTCTATGTAATCGATAGCTTAATGATAAGACTTAAAAATCAATAACTTAAAAAACAATATATCTTCAGCATACAGCACCATGAAATACCCAGAGAAACGGGTGGGTAACAGCTAGTAACATTATACAACCTTAAATTCTTATTACTGCAGATGATGCATCGTAGTTTTCTACACACTGTTAACCGGAAATAAATACAAAAATTTAACAATAGTAATACTATTATTAATTTATACATAAAATATTTACAACTTATTCGTGATTTTAATATACAGAAATAGGGCATGGGCTCTATTCCAATGTTTCATGAACTCTATTCCAAGGAGTAACTAACAATACGCACTAAAGCGAAACGGTTATCACAGCCAAGCGATTCTCAGATCATGTCACCCAATGCGGTTTAGCATAATTGCCTGAATTGTTCCACCCCTCATCGCACCGCTTTACATGTTTCCGGTGGAAGGATTCTCGTCCAGGAAGATGATATGTACTAGAATGACGCAGTCACTGAAATGGTTGGTGAATCAAACAATCACGACAATGGCTGACCATTCTACTCAGTGCAGTCAGGTCTTCATGAGTGGAATCATAATTTTAAGCGCTTGAGGGAAATTCTTAGTTTACGTGGATTCGAATATTAAGGTGACTTCCTACCTTTGGATCCATTTTTTTTTATAAAAAACAAATTTTTGAGTGTTTTTAGGTAGAAAAATAAAGAAAAAATGTAAATACATAAAAATTTTTAAATAAATATTGTACTTTTAGAAAAATTGGTTGTTTTCAAGGAAATTTTACCAAATTTTTACTAAAACGGGTAACACTGTATAAAAATTTCTAATGCAATTATCATAATTTTCTTTATACACAACATACATATTACGGTGCTCTTCAAAATGAACCAAAATCTAAGAGAAATATAAAGATACAAAAAAATTATAGACAATTATACATAATAATATGAAAATGTTGATATTTTTAAGTTTTTTTTCTTTATATAAAAACTACCCTAAATGAAAAACTTTTTAACCTACAACAAAACTTAAGGTCCACTTAATGAAAAATAGTATAATAAACATTCCCACAAAATTTCAAAACGTTATCTGGTTTGGTTCTTGAGATATCACGTATCTGGTAAAGAGTTTCTTTTGAAATCATAATTTTGAGAAAAACTCATTTAAAGATTTATCCTACTGCTCTTTTGTGCATAGAATGATGCTTTTTTTAAAAATCGCTATAACTTTATTTCTATTTCGCGTAAAGGAAAAAAAACTGTTTTGGAAAGACAAATGTTCAAACTATAAGATTTTGAAATGAAAAAAAAAAAAAAAATGCCTTATGTAGACGAAAAACGACATTTTCAAGGTAGGCAGTCACCTTAACTTTAAAATGCAAAATTGTACGTTTTACATCAAAAAGAAGGAACTATTATAGTAATACACCATTCAATATGAACCATGGTTTGACAGAATGGTTTTAAAGCAAAATTATTCTTCATCTGATTATAAATAAGATTATTGTAAAATCTTTATTTCAATATGTATGGGCCTTTTATATGAATCTTCATTTAACAAATATTATAGAAAAAGTAAGTCAATTTCTACTTAGGTCAACACAGATAATTTTATTTCGGTTAATTAAATTTAATTAATGGATAAGTATTTGAAAAAAAAAAACTGTATTGACATCGTGTCATCCGCTACACGTTTAAAAAAATATTTGAACTTGATTGGCACCATTTGTTGTAGTTAGTTGCAACTTCGTCAGGAATAACTCAGAATAAATTTAAAGTTAAAAAAATGAAATTTAATTAATGAATTAATATTTAAAAAAACTGCATTATCATCAAGTGTCATCTACGACAAGTTTAAAAAATATATTTGAACTTTAGTGGATGAATAAAAAGTATTTCATTAACGATTGAAAATTTGAACAAGATATAGGTGTACATAGGGAGAGTGTGAACTAATAGTAGGAACTGAAAAATAACCTATCTTTAGGTAAAAGTAAGATTTTCCATGTAATTTTGAAATTGAAAACAGCCAAGACATAAAGTATATCAAACCACGAAACTATTATAATCAATATACTTGCAGTTTTTTAATACATAGGCATATATTTATACATAAGCATATATAAGCATACATATATTTATGTGCATAATATTTTCTATATTCTAAATATAAGTTGGAAACTTTTCTTAATTTATGTATTCAGATAGGTTTGGAAAAAATAATTCCTCCTTTAATCTGGTCAATATAATTTAAAATAATTATGAAACACTAAATTATTTACAGGATACAAAATCCAATGCAGAAAAAAATTTTGTTTAAAGATTCCATACAATGCTATATTTTGTAAGCTTTAGAAGTCATTTAAATCGGGTGTTATTTTTTCAATCATTAAATTCCATTTTGAGCAAAAGTATTTGTTCCATTCAACGACAATTTATTTTCATTACATTAATTTTTCTTAAATTTCCTATTTTTTTCTAAATTTACATTAATAGTTTATTTAAAAATTTTACAAATTAAAGATTTTTTTTGGAAACATTTGCAGTTTTTCGGAAGAAAAATATCAGAAATTTCAAAACTGTATTCTTTTCTCTTTATGATACAATTCAAACATTCCTAAAGGATCAAATTTATTATTTTATGTTTAAATAAAATACACATTTTATGAAACTATCATCTTAAATTTTAAAATAGAAGTAACAATTTAAATATATGTCAAAACATAAAGAAACATTTGAATAAATATCTTTCAAGTACACATACGAAAGTAGATTTGTATAAATTCCATGAAGAGTCCGTAAGAACAGATTACATAATCATTTTCAGTCATTTATTCCTTTAAATTAATGTAAGCGAAACTAAAACCAAACAAAAAGGCTAAATGCCGAAACCGTTTTAATAAACTTTAAAAAAACCTAAGAAAAATAAGAAAATAATGATTAAAACTTCCGAAACGCTGTCTACAATGTAATGTAGTGAGATGTAAATGTAAAATAGTATCATTAACAAAAAGCGGCGATGAAACATCTAAAGAATATTCATTAGCTGAAGCAAACACATTTGAGAATAGGAATGTATACTTTAATTACAATTATAATCAATGTTCCGATACTGAAAAGATAATAAAGTTAGATGCGGAGTCTTAACTCAATAGACAGAAAATACTTATTTGGTGAGAGCAGAGATAATTAATGTTAACCCACGATGTTAAATAATTTTGAAGTAATGAGAAATTAAACTGTTTTAATATATTTCTTCTTAAACATGTAACGATTCGCTTAAAGAATCATTCAAGTCCATTTTAATTTACTTTAATTAAAATCTGGTTTGCTTTGAAAATACGTATTGTAAACACAGCTGTTGTATCAAAATGCATTTAGAATAGAATTTGGATGAAAAAAGATTAATAAATAACTGAGACCCTTCCCCCCCCACCCCCGCGGGGGGCCTAAAAAAGACTAACTAAAATCAATAGAATTCTGCTCTAAGTCAACAAATGCAGAATTATGATAATTTTTATAATTAAGAAAAAGGTATAAATTTTCCATATTATTAACACAGTATTGTTGCCTAAATGTTAACTGAATTGAGAATACGTTTCAGATATATTGAGTGTTATATCAATTTCCGTGTTACTTTATACCGTAACATAATAAATGTATATTATTCTATTAATAATTTTGTAACTTGATCGTTCATTATAATTTTTGTTTTGCTTATAACATTCTATTGAAATTACAACACAAATTTCCTTAAAGTGCATGAAAAAAAAACTAATTACTTCTGAAACGGATCTATCCGTGAACTTCACTAATCCTCTTGGGGTAAATTGCTTTCTTTTAAATGTTGTTTTATTGAAAACATTCTCCCGAAGAAGACATGGTTTATGTAAATTAAGAGTTATATTTAAGCATTAACTTTTGGATTCGTGAAGTTAGTGGTTAGTGGAAAGTAGTTAAGAACTAGTGGAGGGTTACTCGATGATTAATTGCTAAATGATTACAGATTGTGCTAATTGACGATTTAGTTAATAAGTTAGAATTGAAAAATAACGACCGGAAGTCGAACAACTGAAAACGGAATTACGGTAATTTAGACCGTAGACATCCAAAGCGATCTAAGAGTAAGATAATGGAATTATAATCAAATATTTAGTATCATTTCTGCCGTGTAATTGCTCCTATACTTAAAATAGAAAAGTGCATTTCCTACCCTGGGTTGTTAAGTTAAGTGAAAGAATAAAAAATTAGAATTGTTCTGATTATGGCTGATCTTTCTTCTAACCCCTAAATACCATTAACGTTTGTTTTATCGTTGGTAGCACGTTTATCACACTTCCTAAGAGTAAACAAAGTATGATTTTTTACATAGAACTTCAAAATATTATAAATAGTTCCTTAATGATGCAATGTTAGAGGGAAACTTACTTAAAAGAAAGCATTTAAATAATGACATGAATCCTGAACCTCGAACTTATTTACTTATTTTATTTTATTTTTATCATTGTCATCTGTGTAGTTATAAAGTTTGAAAAAGTGCCTAAATCATATAATACAAGAAAAAAGAACTAAAATTGTTTTACTACCTAAACTGATTATTTTACAAGATTATCACTGTAAGAGTTTAATACATGTCTCATCTAGAATTAAATATTATAAGTAAGTAATGTAGTAGAAATTGATAAGATCATGTAAATTGCAACAAATTAATCCATAACATTTATGCAATTCAATGCAGAAACTGGATTGCATCTTAAATTGTCGAACTCAAATGTTTAATCCATGGAAACTGCAAAGAGAGATGTCTTATAATTCACTTAACTAAGCAATGTAATTCAATTTAAGCAACTCCCTTAAGACTGCATTCGCAAACGTCATTAATTACTAAAAGATTTTAAAGGTATTTCACTTCTTTACTTTGAAGATTTACGTCATCAATTCTGAGAATGATTAAGAGCTCTCTGCTAAAACTAGAACTCATAAAGCAAAGCAAAATAAAAAAAAAATTTAAAAAAAGTAAGTGTGAAGGGTGAGAGAATTCTCTGAAAACTCTAAAAACTGTTTTCTTACAGCGTTGTTAATTCAAATGTTATTTAATAATTAACAGTCTACGCTTGTACATTTTTTTAAATTTGTAAACATTACCAAAGACATGAATATAAGACAAAATAATTAAAACAAAAGCGACTTTTTATCATGAAAAAAAAATTGTATTTTTTCTAAAATAAACAGTTTTAAATCAGAAATATGAAAAAAAAGGAATGTGTATCTTAAACTGAAATTAAAATACTTTTACAAAACTTGATAATCAACAATTCTTTAAAAATGCTTATAAAGTTAACTAAGCATTAATTTTTTTAAAAAAAATAATACAGAAATTAAGTATTTTTGAAGTTTAAATATTTCTTATGTTTTCTCACGTTGATGTAGAATTATTAATCATATAGCTTCATGATTTACATATATATGGTCGATAAAGATACAGATATTTAGATTATAGCTTAATTTTAATTATTAGTATACAATTTTTTTGTATAAAATCATTTATTTCTTATATACATGATATTCATAATTTTTGAACTCAACGTTGGTAAGTGGGAAGCATTTCTTTTTGCTTTAGCTCACTTAAGTATTCAACAATTATTAGGTCCACCAAATAAATTAAAAGAGACATTCGTTTATGAAATGGAAATTAAAATATATTTTGAAGTTAATATTGATTTAAGAAAATAAATTTATTTTTTTATAACTTATTAGATAAACTTAATATGATTGATTTCAACGTAATATTTTTGGATCTAAGTATGCTTACCATTACCTATTTGGAGCTATTAAAAAAGGAAACTGAAAAAATTGGATGTTGTATATTTTTTCAAAAGTATCCTTCTGAGTACCTTCTTGTGTTAGACTAAGATTAATAATTTTTTCACTATTTATACAAAACCCACTGAAAAAAAGATGCCTTACATGATTAAACCAATCCCCTTTTCTTTGTTCCCATCCTCATCTCTATACTATATTCCTCACAATATAACTAAAATCATTCTGATCCACCATAATCCTAGATATGGGAACAATTCACACCTGTACTGATCCTAGAGCTAAGCCGTGGATCAGATAAATCTACAGTTCTACTTTCAGTTGAAAATTCTTCATTAGTTTCAACATCATCATTTGAATCTCAATCTTCAGGGTCACGTTGATTGACAAAAAAAAATATCGAAAGCTTCTTCCTATATGTATTTCATGCATTTTTAATAAACTTCCAATGATAGATTAAAACTGTTTGAGAGAGAACTAAAATGTATTAAAGATTTCACTAAAAATGACCAAATGTAATTGAAAAATTTTACTTATAGTTACATATATTTGAATTTCTGCATTTCTAAATCAGAGTGCCCACAAATTATTCTGCATTTTTATCCCCAAATACACACGGCAACATGAAAAAGAAATAAATGAAGGGTTGTGCGCGGAAAAAAATGATTTTTAAATTTTTCTGATCTTCTTAATCTAAATTTAAAGTCCCAATATCTGGTCAAGAGGGTATTATTATTTTTATTATCATCTAATTTTCTAAAGTTATTAATATAGTGTAGAAGGAATAAAAAGTGGTAAAATAGCTCACCATGGACATTTAAAAATTTCGAGAAATTGACTGTATGTAAATTTAGAAAAGTGTAAATTATATACCATTAAATTCCGGCGTAAAACGCTCACTGCCGTATAACGCGCACTTTCTTTTTTTACGAAGAAACCTGGAATGTATGTGCATAATGCTTTTGAGTTTTGAAGACATTTTTTCGAGGTATTATTCCAAGATTTAGTAAAAAGTATACTCTTCTAGAACTACAGCCCTTTAATTTGGTAAGGAATGTCATTTGTTTTTAATAAACAATGTTTCGATGCATATAGATGTCTAATAATTTCTATGCTAACCTCTTTTCTTTTTACGTTTAAAGCTCTCATTTTTATACTCGGCGTACAATGCGCATTCGTAAATTTCGATCTTATGTTTTGTTTTAAAAGTGCTCACGCGTTATACAGTAGATTTCATGGTATTTTTTAAAAATGAGATAGTTTTGCGTGTTCTTTTCATTTCATACTTAGGAAGGAAATTTTCGATTTGTTACTACAGATAAAATGCTATAAAAGCATGAATCTGATAATTAAAAACTGAATTTCACGTACTTTAATGGATACGAATATAAAAATTACCTGGATATAAAAAATCACCCCCCCCCCCCATGAAGGAAATAAAATACCAAAAGTTTAATTAATCTATGTATACAGAAAAGAAAAAAAATGTGATTAAATTTAAAGATAATTCAAGAGTATACAGAGACTATGTCGCCCATCCGGTATAGCAGTTAGCGACTCTGACTGCTGTGCTGTTGGGCCTGGGCTCGAATCCCGGAGAAGACATGGATGTTTGTAAACGTATAGTGCCTTCGCGGCATGGGGGTACTTTAAATAGCCATCGAGTCGCAAGTCCTCTCGTGAGTTTGGTGGAAGGGGAAGAGAGGTTTGGGAGGTCTCTGACCACCCCCAGGTTGTTCTTCCTCCAAATTGGGGTGAAACCGAGCGAAAAGGTTCTGTCACCTGTATGGTGCTCACAGCTACGGCTAACGACATGCATCACTTAGCCCTTTGCCATGATGAATTTCGTGGGCCTTGATCTGACCTTTTCCGATCAGGTGGCATTAGTAACAACAACAACATAGTGTCTAAAATAAGCACACACAACCTCCGCCTATTGAAAGTAAAAAGGGATCGAGTCAATTGGGTTTGTACGTACATATGGGCACACTTCAAGTTTATGCCACACTGGCTGGAACTCCCAATAAGACCAGTTGTTCATTAAGGTATAAAATCTGAAGAACATGCTGGACAGGACAGCAATCGAAAACCTTGCGTGTCGAGTTAGGTCAAGATACAACAGACAATATGCAGTCTTGCGTTATCTTTTTGAAAAATGAGATCACTAAACCTCAAAGATTGGACACAGTTACCAGTCTAGAGATCTGATAAATGTAACGATGTCTAATCAGATTATCAACAGCGCTTATAAGAGGTGTTTGTGTCATGCGTGTACCAAATGGTGCCCATTACAACACATTAGATGAGAGCTTGTATGGCGATACAGAATACAAGTGGGCTCTGTATGTTCTTCTAAGTGCCTACAGAAACGGATACGTCCTTCACGATGAACGGAGACCAATCTGAAAAGACGGCCTAGTGTCACTTATATATCAGATACGTCATTGGAAATACAACTTTCACACCATACGTCTCTATGCTGCAGTGTCAATGTAAGCTGCAATGGACTTCGAATGACAGTCCGTGCTTTTCAAGGCAACAGGACTCGTCTGAAAAGACGACGTAGTGTAACTTATGTATCAGATGCGTCATTGAGAGTACAACTTTCACCACATATATTTATGCAGCAATGTCAAATTATGCCACAATGGACTTCGTGCGAGAGTCTTTGCTTTTCAAGGCACCAGGACTCGTCAGAAAAGACGTAGTGTAACTTATATATCACATCCGTCATTGGGAGTACAACTTTCACCACACGTTTCTATGCTGCAGTGTCAGTGTAAACCAAAATGGACTTCGTGTGACAGTCCGTGCTTTTCAAGGCACCGTCACCTTACCCTTGTGCTGCAAACAAGCCCACTTCCTGCCTCAAGGTTCATTATGTGACTATAAAATTCTGCAAGGTTGATATGATAATATGTCTGTCCTCTCGGGGTAGCGGTGGGAGCCCATTGAGATCCTGTATGTATTACAGTAAAATCTTTCTGGAACAATGAATTCCATACTCGTACGACAGTTGTTGAATTGAATGCCGGAAAACGCTTAACCACTTTCGATAGGTCACAATACTGCTATTATCACATTGCGACATGTGTTGGAAGCCACTTCTCTTATAAGAGATATAACAGAATATTCTCATAAATAAACATACAAACAGCCAAATCTCAAATGTGAATAAGAAACTCTCTTCGTAATTTTCTTTTATATAGAATTTGAGATGGCATCTCTCCTTGCTGCGTCGTTCAATTGCACTTAATGTTAATCATTTACATAGCTCACACTTTTCTTCCTTTCATTCGAATTTAATGATTGTATAAGACCTCATTCATGGTGTTGCAATTTAAATGACTATCAGTCAGTCTAGTTAAAAGGAAATGCTAAAATATGAAAAATAAAAAGATATATTTAGCGTTTTAACGTTATACAATCATTTGCATATTTCTTCATGAATTCATATTTAGAATCATACAATCAATAATCAATTTAACATCCAAATCTTAGACTTTTGTCCCGTTTCTACAATCTCATAGGAAAGTATAGATTTTAGAACGTAATTTTATTTTAACTACTTTTAGATTTAGTAGTTTCAAATCCATCCTAATTTATATCAAAGAATTAAGGCCGAATTTCTCTTAAGTCTTAAAAATCAAACAATGCTATTCATTACTCCAGAATAGCTCCCCTAAGACTAAGAAGACTAAAAGTACACAAACTATTTATTTGATTTTAATCTTACTTTGAAACTGCGCTGGCACTAAATTATTTATCATACAACTTTAGGAGTATAATGCCAAGGCAGTAAATATCTTCCCCAAGTGGCTAAGTGTAACATAATTGAGGTGGTGTAAAATCACAAGATATATCACCCTTTAACTTTAATGAGTCCCGGAATCTAATTTCGAAGGGTAACTCATCGAGCAATTAAGTCTTGAATTATCGACGATTTAATGAGGATAAGCAGATTCGGAGCAAATACGTCTCTTTTAAATTGAAATTCCAATATGGCTATGAACAAATAAGTTGTTAATATCCGAGATAAACTCTAATGTAAAGACCGAAAGCGCGTAAATCAATTTAACTGGTATGTTTACTATCCGTATGAGACGAAATGAAGCGAGGGCATGGATGT
>BMAV01022876.1:34970-54252 GCA_019973955.1 Trichonephila inaurata madagascariensis
TGATATTTTGTAATTCACTACTATTACTGATATTTTGTAATTCACTACTATTACTGATATTTTGTAATTCAGTTAAAGTTGTAACAATCATAAACATTGGTCATTCATCTATTATTGCAATCACAAGCAGTCTGAGTATAATGTATTTAAAAAAATACCCCGCCCCTTACAGAGAACAGAGATAATTGTCACACAACATATGCTAAAGAAAATTTTCAATACTTCATTAAAAGAAACATGTAAGAAATCAATTAAAATTTCGAAACTTATCAAGCAAATTTAGAAAAAATAAAAGATTACGCACCCTCTTTCTTTGTTTTTTCAATACTGAACTTTCTGTCGTACATAAAAACAATAATAAACAGTACAAGCGTTTCATTTTAAATTTTCTTGTTCACTTTCGTGAAACTGTTTAGTGAGATTTGTTGTGCAGAAGGGGAATACGACGCATGCGCCGTACTTCTACACAACATAGAGGGAAACAAACTGATTGATCGATTAGTTTGAATATAAAAGTTATTCTATGTCTATTGGCGATGAACCTCGTAATTTTGAACCACGCGAGTGAGTATTAACGTTGCCCTATTTAGCTAATCAAGGGCTTTTTGCGACGGACCTCGTAAATTTGAATCATGATCAAGGAAAGACGCCATCTGAGCCTCCCCACCTCTTTCCTAACTTCCATATCCCATTAATGAGAAGACATTTGAGCCTCCACAGATTTAACGTACATCAGCCCCTTTACACGGCAGGTCTTCAGCGGCACCAGGCTCGAACTCATGACACACCGACTACGAGTCCATGATAACCACTATGCCAGGGATGGCGAACCAAGAGCACGAGTGCCATTGATGGCACGTGGCCGCGGCAGCCAAGTGGTATAGGTATCGGACCGTGGCTTGCCTTGTCACGAGTTCGAGCCCAGTACCACTAAAGACCCGTTAAATCTGTCGAGAGCTGAAACGTCCTCCCGTTGGTGTGGTGTGGTAGTTAGGAGAGGGGTGCCAGCTCAGGTGTCGTCCACGTCACTTGACCATGCTTCAAAATTACGTGGTCCGTCGCCAAAAGCCCTCGTGTAGCTAAACAGTGCGACGTTAATAATCAATCAATCAGCCATTGATGGCACACGACACAATATTTTGGGCACGCCACCGATCAAAACGGTTTCCATTTTAGTTCAAAATAACAAAGTTCACAATGAAGTATTACGAAAAAACGCGAGTGATCGGTCGAGGTGCGTCGGGAGCACACTCGTTTGTTATAGTCTTAAAATCCTAATATAAGTTATTTGTCATCTAATCTGTAATAACAGGCAATGTTACTAATGTGTTACTTTTATTTGAATTGCGCGTATAACGAAAACATTTACTACAATACATTACAAAAATGTATTTTTTCATAGAAAATAAAGATTTTTGAGTTGTTAATATTTAATTTTATTATTCTCCTAATAATCGCGTCAAAATTATTTGTGTGTGTGTGTGTGTGTGATGGCACATCAATACCTCATTAAGCATTTCTTCAGAAAAAAATGGCACTCTGATTCAAAAAGGTTCGCCACCCCTGCACTATGCTGTCACGGCCACGTAATTTTGAGTGAGTGGGTGGGTGAATATTAACGTAGCCCTATCCAGCTACTCGAGGGCTTTTGGTGACGGACCTCTTAATTTTGAACCATGGTCAAGTGACAAGGATGATACCTGAGCTGGCACCTCCCTCTCCTAACTTCCACATCACACCAACGGGAGAAGGTTGAGTTATCGACAGATTTAACGTGCATCGCGGTGAGTCTTCAGCGGTATCAAGCAAAAACTCATGACATGCCAGCCATGAGTCCGTTACCTTGACCATTAGGTTACCGTTGCCACCACGTAACTTTAAATCACAGTCAAATGAAAAGGTTATGATACTTCGTTCCACGCTTTAAAACTGTAAGGAGATCCATTTATTCTTGTCTGCTTACTATTGGTTGCGATATTTGTTGTGTGATTACTGATACTAAAACAGAACATTCTACCAGCTTTATTTCCTCAGTCACATCTGTCGAACCCTAAAAACGGCCATGAAAGACAAGTGGCAATGACTAAGAGCTCGTTCCTGGAATTGTTTCAATTGAATTGTGGGTTCGAGTCCCGATATCACTAAAAACCCCATTGTGTTCTGTAACTGATGCTAGTTAAATCTGTCAACGCTCAGTCTTCCCGTTGGCATGGTGCCAGCTCTGATGTCATCTTCGTTCGGAGAAGATGACGTCTATTTAAATTACGAGGTCTGTCTCTAATAGTTTTCGCGTTTCCTTTTTAGTGGAATGTTAATAAACAAATAGAGCGTCAATGAAATCCGACCCTCGGAATGCTGCAAGTAGGAGAACAAAATAAGGGAAAGACGCAAGGGGTTGATGCACATTAAATTCATCGTCGCGTTGATGTAGTGTGGCAGTTAAGGAAGTAGGGTGCTGGCTCAGGTGCCACTCTCGTCACTTGACCATGGTTCAAAATTACGAGGTCCGGCGTCAATAGCCCTTGTGTTGCTTCAAGCACAGCGTTAATAGACACTCACTCACTCAATACCAAGGATGGGCATTAAGTCGATCGCGATCGACCTCCAATAGAGTAGAACGTTGTTTATCCGAATCAATTGGGACCGGACACCGCTCGGATACGTGATTGTTCGGATAACCGAAAATCGAATGCGATCCATGCAGAAAATGAAACCGGACACTATACGACTATTGAAAATCATCACATGCTGGAAACGTGCTTAAAGGAAAAGCAAAATAGGTGCAAAATGTCGCAATTTTACCCTTAATGCTGAAAAGAAACACATATTTTTCTTTGTACCATTGTACACCTTCGTGTTTTCGCTGCAAGGTCTCTGATTCTCTTGAGCAGCAGTTGTTGAGTAGGACACCACTCTGATTGTTGTTCGTACCACTCCATAGCTGTCTCTAACGCAGAAAACGCATCAGCATTTGAGGGACCTTTACTACTTTCGTTGTTGTTGTCCTCGTCTTCACCCGTTTCATCGTCAACAGGATTGGATTCTTCTTGCACGGAAGTCACAGTCTCGTCAGCATTTAGCATTTGAAATTCAGTCTTCTGCATCGCATGCCATCCAGGTTTTTACATCTTCATCGCATTCTTGAAATCCTAGGATCGATTGGACAAAATCGGTAAACTCCACCATGTGATCGTCGTTGAAGTCCTTTTCGCCTTCTAAATCTGCATTGCACTTTTCGAAAACGTATTCATATACAGTACATGTGGTCGGCAAAAAAAAAAAAAAAAGCTGGTCTGGATATTTGACGCTCTGGATAATAAACGCTCGGATAAACAACGTTCTACTGTACTTTTGGGAGTGACCACCATTACTACACCTCAGAAGGTTGATTGATTGATTGAATATTAACGTCGCACTGTTCAGCTACACGAGGGCTTTTGGCGACGGACCACGTAATTTTGAACCATGGTGAAGTGACGTGGACGACACCCGAGCTGGTACCCCCTCTCCTAACTATCATACCACACCAACGAGAGGACGTTTCAGCTCTCGACAGATTTAACGTGTATCGCTGCCCTACGCGACGGGTCTTTAGTGGTACTGGGCTCAAACTCGTGACAAATAAGCCACGATCCGATACCTATACCACTCGGCTACCGCGGCCACTAAGACCTAAGACGCGCATACTAAAAGAAACCTGTTTTTGAAATACTGATGCCAGATAAACTGGAGAATCGGCTTTTCCCAATCGATGAGGCTGTGTTTATTAAAGCAAATGATTCGATAAATATGAAGAGGGCTGTGGTAGCCCAGTGGTCAAGGTATCGGATCATGGCAGGCNTTCGAACTTCCACACCACACCAATGACATGACGTTTGAGCTCTGTAGAGCAGCGATGCACGTTAAATCTGTCGAGAGCTGAAACGTCCTCCCGTTGGTGGGGTGTGATAGTTAGGAGAGAGGGGTGCCAGCTCAGGTATCGTCCATGTCACTTGACCATGGTTTAAAATTACGTAGTCCGTCGCCAAAAGCCCTCGTGTAGGTGAACAGTGCGACGTTAATATTCACTCACTCCCTCGATAAATGTCAAGACGACACATGTACTTTCATAGGAAGCGCATGATGATGATTAATACTTCCACTGCTGTTGTAGGGAAGAAAAGTGATTACCAGCCATATAAATGGATTTTTCCCCACACGACAACTGAAGGAGAGATTAAATGTTGATGATCACCTCTTCCCGCGATAGTACGGAATCGGCTTTTGATCCCCCATTTTCATTTCACATCTCTAGTATCCTACATTTCGCGCTTCCACGAGATTGGGCTCTCATGTTGATGTCATGTCCCGCGGTGGCGCGGGACTCGGCAGCGAACAAGTTAAGTATATACATTGCTATCAGATTCATTCGGTTCATGTATGTTGTGTCTGCTCGCTACATTGAATACGTCCACACTTCACGGTCTAGAAGTCGCTCATAGAGTTGTTCAAGCATTCTCAACTTGATATTTTTCAATTCCTACTATTAGCTCGCACTCTCTATATATTTATTTATTTTTATCTTGGTGGAATTTTCAATCGTTAATAAAATACACTTTAAAGCGTTCAGTTGATCTGAAATTTTATATACATGATTATTTTGGATGACAATGCAGTAATTTAATTATAATTAATAAAAAGTAATTCATTAAAACTAATTATTCAAAGAATTATAAATACAGCCACGTTGGCACCATTTTTGGTGACAGCGACAATTTTGGCAACTTGGATCAAAACTTGAAAAGATTTTTTTCTCACGTTTTAAAGCATTCAGTTGAAATGAAATTTTATATACGCAATTGTTTTGTATGACAATACGATATTAATATTAATATTTATATTAATTGTAACTATTTAATGAAAAAGAGCTAAAATAAAAATTTTCTTTGTTGAAATTGACTTAATTTTTTTTTATATTACTTGTTTTTTGTTATTTGTGCTTTGTAACACAAAAATAGTAATCTGTTATATTTTAAAAGAGGAACAGTTTTAAAAACAAGTGTTAAGAAAGGAAAAACATTCCCTTTTAATACAGAATGGTGCCACTTACGTCACTGGGTGAACCGCAACACCTTAAAAACATTTGAAGTATTTTGCCTCCTGGAAAAGTCTGCCCACCCCTGCTCAATACCTACACCATGAAGTAAGCTCGATATAGGATTTTAGCTTAATAACTGCATATTAAAAGTAATAGTTATTGCATCCAACATTCCTGAGAACGTTGTGATTGCTTGTGATGAAAATTAGTGATTCTTAAATTTTAATGCATGTAATTTTAGGACAGGCCGATAACAAGGAGACACGCGAAGGCCTCAGAAGAGAAGAGGCACAATTACCCTAACACAAGTTTTTAAAAAAAATCTCCCTTTATTCATTTAGTAAAACAAATCGTGGCATGTGAACATCAAGACGAGACAAGTTTCCGTGAAGACCTGAAGAAAATAATACCCGTTTCTCTCTCCATTGTATCAGAGGCCGATGCAGTGGCGTAACGTACATCCCGCATTGTGTGGGGGCAAGGGTTCTAGGGGGCCCAAAGCCTGATTTCCCCCAAGTACCTACTCTTTGTAAAATCCAACTTGGGGGCCCAAAACCTGACTTTTCAGGAAGGGGGCTCAAATGTTCTCCGTTACGCCGCTGGGTCGATGTCATCGGTTGGTCTTACTTAAGAATACATGCCTAACTTTGGTTCAGTCTAGTAGTGTGATCGAGACCTGTTCTGAAAACCCTTCGTCAGAACAGGGGCGTCAAGACTTTTTGAGGCCCTGGGCCCAGAGAAATCTTAAGAAATTTTGAGGCTATACAGCCAGGATTGTTAAATATTCGTTCAAATGGTAATTTGAAACAAATAAATGTGCACGAGACTTACAATCTCAAAAACCTAGGCACAAACCAATGGCCGCATTTCGACTAAATGAGTTGAATGATTGTTTATGGTATTATGACTTAAACTATACATGGGCACACAACGGTCATCACATAGTAACACAGTCTTTCCACTTTTACCAGTTGACATGAGGTTTGAAATTCCCTGTTTTTCGGATAAGGTGTTCGAGATTAAAATTTGACCATTAAAATTATCGGATCATGATCTTATTAAAGCAGAGTCCAGAAAGAAATTATGCCCCCACCAAGGGCGAGGCCCAGGACACGGGCCGATGCCTTAAGACATCCCTACTTGAAAAGGGCCATACCTTTTCAGTCTGTCACGGTCCAAATTTTTCACGTTAGCGAAATGACAAAGTTTAAAGAGAGGGTTGCCAGCTGAAGAGATACCTTCACCACGCAATACATTTCCAATAGTCTTTATATTGCTTCTAAAAGTGCTGTTAATCAGAAAGCATCATTCAATATCACACCTCGTCTGTGGCAGTATAACTATGTTTGAGTCTCATGCCTCTAAACCATCAGTCACTCAGCATATCGTCGGCATAGAATGTGTAACTCCATTTGGGGTGCTAATTTGATATCAGAGTGCTACGCGCCAAGCTCGTGTTTATGTTCGCCAAGATGGGCCATAATATTACAATATGGTTACCTTGATATTTGTATCGTGTGGTCTTGTGTATCGTCATTTTATCGTTTGGCGCGTAGCACTCGTATATCAAATTAATTTCCTTCGTGGAGTTACGCCTTCTGATAATTAGGCGAACGATATAAAGTTATGAAACCCGATTTTATCTGTGCTTCTATGTACTTTTTTTCTCACGGAAAGTATTAAGTGAAATCAATATTTGAACCGCGAGAATCATGAACTAGAAATTTCGCGTTCGTAACCACAACATTATTACGGCTTCAAATTAAAAAAAAAAAAAAAACGGCGTTATATTTAAGTAACTTTGCCTATTAAACTACTTTAAACATTGACTTGTATTTTTTCTTTGTTGTTAAAAATTTCGTTTGATCCCAAAAATGTAAATATTTGCTAACATAGAGAAAAAATTTATTTTATTCCTACAAATTTAACTGTGAAAAAAAAAAAAAGAAAATTAAATTCTCACGTAGCTGAAATGCTTATTCTTCTTGTCTTAATTCCATTGGTGATTCGAATTCGTTTCAAATTAAGTTTATGGTAAACTGTTGCTCAATATAAATTTAATGTTTTCTGTTTTAATGACGGAAAAAAATTCTGTTTAATGACAAAAAATGTGTAATCGTGATCGAATCAAAATCGTGAAATCCACCCAAGAATGATTGGAGACCACTAGAGCCAAGTGGTCGTGGGGTCACAAGCTCGTAACCGAGTCATGGATTCAAATCCTGTACCTCTCAAGAACTGTCGTGTGGAAGGGCTGATTCACGTTAAATCTGTTGAGGCTCAAAGGGGTAGCCTAGTGGTTATGGTCACGAACTCGTGGCCGGAGTAGCATCCTGGTGCCACTGAAGACCCGCCGTGAAGAGAAAGCCGATGCAAGTTTTATCTGTATAGAGTCAATGGTGTGGTGTGGTAGTTAGGACAGTTAGGTGCCAGTTCAGGTATCGTCCTCTTCACTTGATTAAGGTTCAAGTGAATGAGTGAATATAAATGTCGCACTGTTCAGCTATACGAGGGCTTTTGGCGACAGATCTTGTAATTTTGAACCATGGTCAAGTGACGAGGACGACACCTAAGCTGGCACCCCTTCTTCAAACTACCACACCACACCAACGGCGGAAGGGCGTTTGAGCTTCGACAGATTTAACGTGCATCACTGCCCTACATGGCGGGTCTTTAGTGGTATTGGGCTCGAATTCATGACATGCCTGTCGTGATCCGATACCTTGGCCAATGGGCCGTGGAAAATGGAACAAACACACTGTAAAACCAACGCAACATTGGACTAGGCAAAATTGATCAAAATATAAAAACTCATTCTTAGCATTTATTTCAATTCCATATTAACTTTTCGATCAAACACACACATAAAAATATTTATTTTTATGCATTTTTTACTGAGTTATGGGATAATTTCTATTTCCTTCCATCTATGACCAAGCCTCTTGCTTACTTTCTACTATTAAAAAAAATTGATAGCAAAATTGTTACACTTAATTGCTTGATTGATAGAATTTCCCCCTAAATTTTTAGTAAATTGTTCGCCAGTAATTGTATTTCTAGTACAATGGGCCCTGAGCGGACGACTGAGAAAAAGGCAGGTTGAATATCACTGCCCCAGGATATCAGCTTCATTTTATGAAGTCTAATGTCTCTTTTATTGGAAGAAAATAACAGTTTCATTGAACTTTTAACGGATACTGCCAACTTCCCACTGTTATTCTCGGCGTTTGCTTTGCATATGACCTTGAGAATCGCTTTCTTCCGCACACGTGAGTCGAAAATAACGTAAACAATTACAAAACTGTCTGAAATTTAGTTTCAGACAGCGTACATGTATTCAATACTTGTATTTCAATACAAGTTTCTTTGATGTTTGTTACTGCAAATATATTTAAAATCAAAGGAATTATTTTAAAGCAACCTGTGTGGGGAGGAGGGTATATAAATATATACATCGATTAAAAAGGAAGAAAAAAAAACGATTATATTTTTGTTTTCAATTTTTACCAGATATGAATTTAGAACAGTATTCGTTCCCCAACCTTTTTATCGCCGCGGACCGGTCAACGTTGGATAACTTTACCGCGGCTTGCTGAGGGTGGGGGGACTACGTTGATTGTTTATAGTTTAAACTGCTTTGTTTTAATAATTTTATTTTAATTGTATTCAAAAGTTTCTTCAGAATAAAATATAGCTACACCAAAAATAAGTATAAAGTGATTTAACAAGAAATATGAAGTGATTTTCACAAAAAGTAGCCCAAACCCAAGAAAAATATGCCACAGTAAATAAAATGGAAATAATTTAATATTTCTTGTGCGGACCAGTAGTATTTGATCCTCGGACTGGGGGTTGGAGACCACTGATTTAGAAGATTTTCTCTCTTTTAACTTAAGTTTATATCTTATAATTCAAGAATATTAGAATCCTTTTCTTATTTAAATGTTCTTATAAGCAATTAAAAAAGTATGCGAAGAGTAATTATAGAACAAAAATAATTTTGACGTTTTATATTTTTTCAATATACACTTGCCTGCGAAAGTCTGCGTACAGGCAATCATCCTACGTGTTTATGCTATATATATAATTACTATTAAAATCTCGCTTTAGAAAATTAAAATACTAGTCAGCAATTCTTTAAAATTTCCTTATTCATACAGCAGCAACAAAATTCACCTTAACAAGAAAAAACAAAAATGACCACCCAATAATCACCAACCATCCGCGCCAAAAGTCTGCATACACTTAAAAAATAGAGCTTTTAAAGATCTTTTATTGTAAAATAATTGCACTAAATCGTGTTTGTAAGTAATTATAAGCTAATTTTACGATTTATTTAGGATTTGAGATTTGAAAGCTTTTGTGGTTCCATGGCAGGCAACAGAATGGAGTTATATATATTGTTGAAAGAAAAATCATGATAGATCTTCAGAAAAGGGGGATATTTTTAAAGGAACGGCTGAAATGTTAATAGGAGATATTCATTGATTCAAAAAGTGTTCATTAACTACAAATCAACTAAAATTTTAACTTCCAACCCAAGATCTGGCCACTCGTGTGCAGTGTTATCTCGAGAAACTTGCTTTGTAATACGATCTATAAAAAAAATCCAAGATTATAGGGTTCACAAATAGCTAAAAGTGTTGCTGAGATATTGCAAAAAAGTGTGACTTTAATTACAATTCGAAGAAAATTGAAAAAGAATGACTATCATACCCGAGCTGCACTCAAGAAGCTATTCGTCTTTCGAGTGAACAGAGCTAAGAGAATGTCCTTTACCAAAAAACAACTAAATAGGACACATATTTTTTTAGAAAAATGTAATACATTCAATTGAAAGTAATTTCTGTAATTTAGCATCAAAAAGCACAAAAATGTGCCTGCAAAAATTCCTGGACAGATCTTAAGAAAGAGAATCCTTTTTCGACTATCAAACATAAAGGAGAAGGCATAATATTTGGGGGTGCATTGGAAGCCTTTCGGCTAGTAATCTGAAATTATTGAATCAACAATGTACAAAATTGATTATTTGAACTTATTGAAGTAAAATATCAGGGCATATGCCGAGAAACATGCGGCGAGTGATGATTTTTACTTTCAGCGGCACGAAGGTCTTAAGCAAATGGCTCTCATTGTGAAGCAATGGCTGTTCTGACATGTCCCAAACCAATTCCGTAAACCAACCTAGTCCCCAGACCTAAGCACAACACAGCATTTGTGGGATTTACTCGAGTGAATAATTAGGGAGAACTTAATAACATCCAAGGAATTGTGCTTAAATCTGTCATAGTAGAAGAATGGAACAAAATATCCACACAGATGAAACAACTAAGCCAGTTAAATCCTTGCCAAATATGTTGAGAGAGTTATAGAAAGAACGAAATAACTTAAAAAGTATTAACTTTTAGTTACAATCCATTATTTTAAAGGTTTTTTCCAGTGTACGCAGACTTTTAACGCACACGATTTGTGTCGTTCTCAAGTTATAAATATTTGTATTATTTTATGTAATTATATCAGGTGATTGTTGTTTATACTAATTGAATTTACGACGTTAGAGGAATCATTAAAAAAAATAATTATTCAGAAAGACTTCATTTAATTAACAATTTTGCGTGAATATGAATGATGATCGCCTGTACGCAGACTTTCGGAGGCAAATGTAGTTACAGATCTAAGTTATTTAAAATGTTGTACTGGAATTACTAATGTATTTCTTTTCAAGTAAATTCGCAGGTTAACTCTTTTAATTCAATGAAATTTTATAGACACGATTGTTTTGGATGACAATTCGATACTTGAATGATAATTAATAAAAATTAATTACAACTTAATGCTGTGATTCTGTCATACGTATAAGCATATGTATATTAATTGTAACTATTTAATAAAAAGTCGCTAAAATAAAATTTTTCTTTGTTGATCTCAGTAGGAATTGACTTAAAACAATTTTTTTTTATATTACTTGTTTTTTTTTAAATAAAAACTGTTCTCTTGATCCATAATGTCGGCATGATAATTATTGTTTTCTACCTACGCATTTGCTTAAAAATATCTTTAATGCATAATATTTTTCAGCAAAACATTCCGTAAATAAATAACTACATTTCGAAATCTGTTTATAGTTAATCATTTCCTTGTCTGAAAATAAGCTCTTTATTCACTAATTGCGAATAAACACATTCATTTTATTAATATGTTAGTTACATCCATCTGGTGCGCAAGAACTTTATATTTGAAATCTATTTTTGGATGTTTAAAGATACTGAATAAATGTCTTCCCTAAAGCTATGTAAAGGATTATTGAAAACATGATTCACACAATGTTGAATCATGATCAAATGGCGAGGACGATACCCAATCTAATAGCCTCCTCCCTTAAGGCCTTATCACACACTCATTTTTCGAGCAACCGCTTCGCCCATTTTTTTCAAACAGTTGAAGGTGAAGAGTTGCCGCAAACAAAACGACATGCTCAGACGTCAGCCGCGCTCTGTCTCCCTATTGAAAAAATACTCGCCGCTATCTCCGCTGCACGCTCGTTAATTTTTTAAAAATCTTTTGCGAAATGGGGGTTTTTAGGATTTTATAGGTATGGGAATTTCTCTTCGTCAATCAAAGCGTTCTCCATCATTTCCACTGGCGTAGCTAGTCCTGAGTAGGCCCCGTATCAAAATTTCCTGCGCCCTCTTTTGAGGGCCCTTTAATGTATTAACAATTTTTTCCTCATATTTGTTGGGGCCCCAGTAGCTTGGGGGCCCCGTATCATTGATAAGGCTGTAGCTACACCCCTGATCATTTCGTTCCATTTCAATACTTACATTTCTGTTAATACGTTTGACGAAGACGAGGCTGCCATCTTATTTTCCCGTAGAAGACGAAGAACCCTATTAGCTGAAATTTGGAGCAATTTTAATTTCGAACAATTTTTTCAGCTCATTAGCAAGAAGTTGTTCGAAGCCGTTGCTATGGCAACTGAGTAAAAATTGCTCGAAATGGTCGGTTGAAAGAAAAATGGCTCCAAATACATGTACGTATGAGAAAGCCTTTACTCACACATGCTTAATGTATAGTAAGAGTTGCAGTTAAATTGGTACTTATCGTATTTTACTGTCGACCATTTTCAACAAAAAAACCAAAAATCGACCAATGTCACGGTATGTAGCCAATAAAGAAAATTCGTCCCAGCGCATTATCAAGCACAATACCCTTGATTGCGCATGCTCGAAAATAGTAACGCTGTTTATAATTTGTAATGATTTATTCTTTCATTTTTTGGGGGAAAATATGAGGTGGTGCAGAGTATAGTGATACTCTAGGAACTCTAAAATTTTCTGTCCTTACCTTTTCTCTAGATCAGTGGCTCTCAAACTGTGGTTCACGGACCACCGGGGGTCCGCAGCACCTCACTGGTGGGGCGGAGCCGTGGAGGTCTCTCATTTAATGTTAAGATTTCCCTCTTTTACAGAGTAAAAAAAACTCGTGTAAAAATTGAAAGATATGTGCCATCCTAGACTAAATCACTAAATTTCCCCCGATAAAAGAACATTACTAGAACATGTATTTTGATCAAGAATATTATAATTCAGATAATATTGAATTGGTATTTTGTAATATTTTTAATAAGATGTTTACTGTTTTTTTTTAAAAGAAAAAATAAATAAGCTTTAAAAAGTATGTATAAATCACAGAGGCAGTCTTAGCATTATTAAGGATCCTTCAAATCAATCAGAAGTTTATTAAGACTCAGGGAGGAGTGTTCAAAATCTTGGGGGTCCTCGATGTCAGGCTAATACATAAAGGGGGGGGGGGGCGATCTAAAATTTAAGAATCGCTGTTCTAGATATATTTGAGATATCAAAATTCAAAGCAAAATTACTATGAGCGATATGTTATGGTAAATAAAAATCACCCGTCTTTCTTACACCAGAAATAATGACGGGATGTCTGCGCAGAACAAAGCTTCCTTGGGAAAGCCATGTCTACTCATCTTTTTCTAGAAAAGAATTTATTGACCTGCTCTTTTATCAACATAAAGAACAGCTGCACACACAATGGAACAACATTTTTCTCTTTGTTCGTGAGCAACCTTTTTCTCCATAAAAACATTTGTCATGATACTAACAAATTGAGAGAATTTTATCAGAATATATTTATATATTATTGCTGGAGTAATTCAAAGTTATTTTTAAGGATCTCTTGTAGAGTTAAAATCATGAGAGAGAGAGAGTTATATTAGAAAATACTTTTAAGGTATCCGACTACGTTCGGAACCGTGATTTTGCAAAAGCGTGTAAATGAATAATATTTATGATATTTAGTGTCACTTAGATTAGAAAATGTACATAAAAATGTTTTAAGAATAGTATTACAATAAAAAATTATTTAAGTACACTATTTGACAAAAAATGAATATAGAATGACCCATTTTCAAAATATTCTCCTTTTGTGAAAAATTATTCTTTTATATATAATAATATTTTGCTTGTATACAGCTCAGACCTTTATGCAGAGACTCAACTAGAGAATTTTTTGAAATATATAACTTAGAAGTGGGTTTATTCATGTTTTACGACAACAGAGGGGAGAAATTTTAAGAAAAAAAAGCCGATAATTATTTCAATGGGTTGTAACTCTGAAAATAATGTGAATTTTTCAAAACTGATATTTCAGCCTCTGTACTGAGGTCTGAGCTATATACAGGCAAAATATTATTATAATAGAAGCATTTTTCACAAAAGGAAAACATGTTGAGAAAAGGTTATTCTAAGTTAATTTTTTGCCGAAATATTGTATTTATATAAATTTTTTTTGTCAAAATGTACTTAAAAAAATTTTATACGTGTATTCTAATCTAAGTGACACTAAATATCATGAAAATTATCCATTTATGCGCTTTTTTAAAATCACGGTTCCGAACATTGTCGGATACCTTAAATCTTCAATTGTAACAGAACAGGAAAACAAGGCTGTCTTCGGTTAGTGTTGAAAAATAGGACCGAAATTTGGAATATTTTTTCAGATATGAAAGTACTCAAACATTAATATTATATTCTGTCTTCACTATCCTGTAGAGAGAATCACTTATTTTATCATACTACTCATTTTTATCAGAGTTTACACATTTTTTCTTTTATAAAATGTGTTTCGCATTTTTCGCCTATAACGTAATGCTGAATGAGCTATCACTTTACAGGTTAATTATTTATGAAATATTTTGAAATTTTAAAAACGCTATATTATAAGCAAATGTATGAGTTAAATGTCACAAGTTTTTATAAAAATATTGGTGTATTTTTCTCTCCAAAAATGTGTTCCGCGTTAAGTTCACGCTCTCGTACATATGACGAAAACAGTCTTAACGCTGCATTTTAAAGCAAAACGGCGACGTACCTCATAAGTTTGAACCCCGGTCAAGTAACGAGGACCCCATCAAAACTTGCACCCTCCCACACCAAACGTTCACACCACGCCGTGAGGGCTCAAAGCCTCGATAGAAATAATGCGTATCAAAGCTCCTCTACACGGCGATTCTTAAGTGGCATTGCCGGCCACGAGTTCGTGACCATAACTATCACGCTACCGTAGCCATATAAAATAAAACAGAGAAATAAAAAATGATGTCCAACAGATCTACAAATGATAATAGAGCGAAAATGTCTGAGAATTCGTGTTGCTCCTGGAGCATGGATTTTCAAATTCTCAATTCCGTTCTTGTAAAAAGGGCTGCCACATTAGTCTGTCTACATCAGGGGCGGCGAACCTTTTTGGATCAACGTGCCATTTTTTCCTTTAAGAAATGTTTAAGGAGGTATAGACGTGCCATCAAATAATTTTGACTTTTGATTATTGAGAAAATAATAAAACTAAATACTAACAACTCAAAACTCTTTAATTACAACGAAAAAATACATCTTGCACAGTATAGTAGTAAATGCTTTATTTATACTCGTAATTCAAATTAAAGTAACATTAGTGTGAATTCTGTTGTGGTAGATTAGATGACAAACAACTTGTATTAGGATTGTAAGATGTTACTTTTACCAGAATGCAAGCTGAATTGGAGTCATCTTCCAAACGGTTTCTAAGTGAATTATTCAACTCTGAAAATAATGACTCGCAGGCATAGGTTGATGAAGATATGGTTTAAATAGCATGAGCCAGTTTTTTTTCAAACAACTAAATGTATCTGGAATCGAGAATTCCATGTTTCCAAAATTTCATTACCAGCATTGTTACATATATTGCTTGCTAATCTTCCTGTTTTAAGTAATTCCAGCTTTCTCATTTTTTCAACAAATTTTTGAATCCATATTGAACTAGACCGGAATTCAATCAGTTAAATTTCAAATTTTTCAATTTATAACCAATCTAACTGGGTCAAATTCAGTTTATTAAATGAAGCCACATGAAAGTACATAAAAAACTTGGAACGTTTCCGATAATTCTTTGAACTGAGAAAATCTCGCTGAAAACTGCGACTTCTCGTAATACTTCATATCGAACATTGTTATTTTGAAATACAATGCAAATCGTTTTGATCGGTGGGGTGCCCAAAATATTGAGCTAGAAGTATATACTATTTTTTCAAAAGAGAGTCTGGAATGATTTATAAAATAAATAATGCCTTCAAAACATAAGAAAATTGCACACGTACATTTCAAATTTTTTCGTAAAAAGGGGGTACGCGTTATACGGCGAATATACCTAAAAATTAAAAAATACAGTTTGAAAGTATAGGTGCGCGTTATACGCCGGATTTTGCGGCACTTTATCAACTTTAGCATTAAATTATAGCAAATGTCTTCTGTTGTTTTTATTTATCTTTCTATATTTTAATCCAATAAATACAGACAAAATAAGAATTCGATTAAATTGTAATCAAATTTATTTTTGAAATTCTATGATACCTAAAACAATACATACGATTATGAAAAATAAATACAATAATGAAAAAGGATTACCGTGGAATGTATGGCAAAAACGCATTTTCTTTGCAGACAAAATCTATAAACATTAATCGAGTAATGAATCGCCAAGTTTTTCATACATTGCATTCATCAATTTGTGGCAGATAACTAAAAAAAGTGGATTTTGTTTTCATCAATAAACGTAAGAGTCAGTCGCTAAGCTGACATAGTGCTGCTACCCCTCGGTTGATCCAATGCTTTTCTGGCTTTCTGGACGGTAAATCGATCATCATGACGAAGTTGGTGGAATGTCCGGTAGTGCTCAGTGTCCCTCTTCTCGCACTTGTCTTGTACACGGGGCAACTGTAAGAAGCGCTGTAAATAAACTCATTTCGCTTTCCAGGTTTTATCCATATCTAAAAGGTATTCGTCAAGAAAATATAGATAGGGATAGAAAATCTGTCATGCAGTAAAGTAACTATAATTCCTTATACAACAGGTAATATAATTTTTTTAAAAAATAGTCAATCCCTACTTCGTTAGAAAAACGTACTGGCGCGATCTGTTACAGCCAGTTGTAAATTCGACAGAAATAACGCTGAATAAATTTAAAATTAAAAAACAAATTTTAATTAATGAATTAGTATTTTAAAAAAAAAACCGTTTTTATATCAAGTTTTTATATCCCTTACAAGTTTTTAAAAAATGTATTTGGACTTGAATGGATGAATAGAAAGTATTTTATTGATTGAAAATTTGAACAAGATATATATATACATACAGGAGAGAGTGAACTAACAGTAGGGATTGAAAAAGCTTAATTGTATGTCATGTCCATGTGATAAGGCATGACATGTCATGTGTTATTCCATGGACATGACATACAGTTTTAAAAGTTAAATATGAGGGTTTCAATAAAAATCTAAAATAAGTAGAACATTATAAGATAGATAATTTTAAGTAAATTCGGAAATAATCTAAATTCAGTTACTGTCAGGGTTTTTTTTTTTTGGAGGGGGGGGGGGGGGTTTTACAAAAGTAATAAGCATTAAAAATTGGAGTAAAAAAAAGCTTCAAAAATAATTTAAAAAAAAAAATATTAGATCTCTAATTAGTTTAAATACTTGTTACACAACAATGAAATGATTTTTTTTCTTTTTGAAATTCTTCAAAAAAGTGGCAAGTTCTCCCCATTGGTACGGTGTGGATGTTAGGAGAGGGAAGTGCCAGCTCCGGTGTCATCCACCTCACTTGACCATAGTTTAAAATGACGAGGTTCGTCGCCAATAGCCATTGTATTGCTTTATAGTGCGACCTATATAAAGACTCACTCACTCAAAAAAAATGGCACTGCATTTGGCTTTCTAGTTTAAAATTGTATTGCTAGAATAAACCCCTTGACGTCATTTCCCCTCTACACACACTCAGAATCGAGCAAATAAAAGGAAAATTTTTGTTGCAGGAAAAGTATTTCTACGCATCACTCGTACGTTGTTGTTTTTTAATTTCCTTATGCAATTTTCAAAATGAAGTAAAACACATATACGCAATCACAAAACACGGGCAATAATTTCAAAAGATATGACATCGTGTTCAATTAAAAAACGGTATTCAAATAATCCAAATTTTGAATATTTTTTTATTTCAAAGGAAATCCTTATATACGCGCGCGCGACGAAAAGATTCAATTTTTACCAATTTTAAATATTATTGATCCAGGATATTGATTTAAATTCAACTTTTTCGAAAAACATCCAAATAAACCTACGCTAGTGGTTTAATACATATGAAATGACTTCATATCTAATTTAAAAGTGTACACTGACAGGATGTAGGTATTGGGAAGAGAAGTAATGATATCTACGTTTCAAATCCTGTGATGACGGTCGCGCTAGCCCATTAGTTCTGAACATGAGCTCCGTTATCGGTGATATTGAAATGATATTGCGTATTTTGAGTCTTGATTTCACCAAAAGTCCATGGTGCAGGGCAATAGGTCCTAATGTACGCTAAATAGAATGGAGAATCAATGTTCTTACAACACATGGAGTGAAACACCAGCAGAGCGTCATCCTCTTCTCATAATAACGGTTCGAAATTATTTCCAATATAGCTTACGCATACATTATATATTTGATTTGAATTTTAAAATGTAATCGGACCCCACTTTAACGAATTTTTCTCTATCCCCAATTAAAAAGGAAGGTAAAAAATCCCTATAAACGGACTGTTTCAACAGTAGAAAATTTTTTTTATTAGGTATTAATAAAATTATTGGATTTTTTTTTTCAAATGACATTTCCGTTTTGTCTGAAACAGAAAATGACTTTTCTTGTAAGTAGCAAATTTCGATGGGAAAGGGTGTTATTAGAATTATTAGACTTTACACGAGCAGGAGAGTCATGAGTGTAATCCATCGTGTGAGTTTTGAAAAGGACATGAAATTCCTTTCTTATATGAACCCACTCCACAGGGGATATTTTAATATTTTAATTATTACGTTACATTTGAGGAAATTGTTAATTTGTCGTAGCCACAATAAATAGCGATTCTGATGCAGAAATCAATAATGAAGCTATTATGAAAACTGTTAAATTTTTTAATGCTTTAGATCAGCGATACTCAACCTGCGGCCCACTGGGCCTTTTTAAGTGGCCCGGTCATGGCCCATTTCTCTGAAAAATTCATTCATTTATAAAAATTTGGTGGGAAATTCTTTGTTAACAAATCAAATATATCAATTTTAATTTTTGCTGTCTATATCGTATGAGTGCGAAATGATTCTTTTCTGATTAGTAATAATAGACAACAGTGGAGAAGCGACCATTTTATGAGTGGAACTAATTTTTAACTATCTTTCATATCTTGCAAGTGAAAAATATTCGAAGAAAATAGGTTGTTTCAAGACGATTGGGAAGTTGACTATTTAGTAGTGAAAAGCAAGCATGGATCAGTAATTGTGTGTTTGATTTGTCACGAAAAAAATAGCAATAAACAGGAATCATTCAAATGACACTTTTCCTCGCAGATCTCCTTCAAGAGGTGATAAAAATAGGCTTTCTTGAATAATCTTTGCATCAGCAACAAAGTGTCTTGTCAGTAGTAATATCATAGCAGTAAGAAAGACATCCTATGAAGTTTGTTATATTATTGGTAATCATATGAAACCGTTTACTGGTGCAAAAATTGTGAAGGAGTGATTCTTAAATGCTTCCAATTTAGAAAAATTCAGTGACAAAAATAAATATATATATATATATATATATATATATATATATATATATATATATATATA
>BMAV01022878.1:0-26322 GCA_019973955.1 Trichonephila inaurata madagascariensis
CTTAATATCCTTGATCAAACTACAAGTTCTAGTAGAGTTTCTTCATTGTGGACTACTTAGTAATCTAGTCTAGTATAGCACATCTTTCAATTTTTCCGCGAGGCTTTTCAGGGATCGGAACTTAAGTGCCATTTAATACCTCTCACTACAGGATGTGCTGAGTGCATCCCGCATTAGATGATTGGGTATGATGGATTAGAACCGGGGTGGGCATTATGTCAATCGCGATAGACCAGTGGACCACCAAAACATTTTGGGGTGACCGCCTGAAGATTTTAGCAGCTAGTAATTACAGACAGATATATAACAAAATAGAATATATAATTCTTCTACTGACTATAACAAAAAAAAAACTAACTATAGATAAAAATGTTGAATTTTTCATGTATTTTAAAGTGTTTGATAATAAATGCATCATTTGTTATTATTATATTTGTGAATGTTATTATTATGTCTGTATCTTCCTTTTTGCTTAAAAAGCGTTTTAAAAGAGTGCTAGTTTTTTTTTTCTTTTTTTTAGTTTTGTAGTTATGTACATATTCCCTACTTATTAAAATATTGTTGATCTTTTCCTACCTCACCACGCTTACGACAGTAAGGCATTGGAGCATACAAGAATTTTTCAAGGAGAGGGGGGGGGGCCGAAAGTTTACCATTCTAATATCATACCCCAAACATATTTTGTCTTGATTTTGTAGATTGACATACAAAAAACACAGTAAAAAACAAATTACCTAAATAAATAATAAACATTAATTAACCCTCTAAGCGGTCTGCACTTAATGTCTTGCCATTCTGGAGATGCTTCAAAAATGCACCGCACATATTTTTTTCGCTTTCAGGTGGGGTTCTCAAAAGTGGTTCAGCCATACTTTTAAGAATGCGGCTCGGCCGCTTTTGGAAATCTTGCTTGAAGGCAGAAAAAGCATCTCTGGAATGGCGGAATTTTACGTGCAGACTGCTTGGAGGGTTAATAAAAACAATTATTAATTACAAAAACTAAAAAAAGTTTTACGTACTGTGTACATGGGATTATAATTAATCGGAAAAAACCAATGACTATGATGGATGGCCCAGACCCGTGGACTCTCCCCCCTGCCCCTCTTTTGTGGGCGCCACTGACACTGGTGGACCACAGCACCTTGAAAAAATTTAAAGTAGCCCGTACCCAGGAAAAGTTAGCCCACCCCTGATTTAGACATAGTAATTTATTTCCTACTAAAAAGATAACTGTTTCAAGAATCGATGGAAAACGAAAGAAAGAAATACCATCAACTAAGTAACTGGAAAACGTTCAAAATGTCTTACGGGTAATTGGAGTAAGCCGATGGAGGGCTATTGCAGCGGAGAGAGCTAGATTACAGAAGACTTTGCGATACAGCTTAAGCCTGCAACATGCTGTAGTGCCTAAGAAGAAGAAAAATAATGTATTTTAATAAATGTATACAAATTTAATTAATTTTCTTAAGCAATTTGTACAAAATTCAAGGTACAGTGTTCTCCCTCAAAATTGGAGTGGAACCGAGCTAAATTGTATTGTCACCTGTATGGTACTCCAGGCTACGGGCAACGACTGGCGTACATCTAGCCCCTTACTGTGATGAATTTCATAGGCCTGAATCTGACGCAGTCGAGATCAGGTGGCATAAGAAACAACAACAATACAACACGGATTGTAATAATGCCATTGAATGAGTGAGGGGAAGTTATATTAACATCGCTCTATAAAGCTACACGAGGGCTGTAATAAAACAATAGGATCAATTCATGACGGTAACATGATAAAGGCAAACACATGTTCTTCATTTAATTCAAAACTGACATCAAACAAATTGTACTTGTTGTTCTATTTGTAAAACTTGGATAAAATTTCAAATTTTATAATTGGGTAAAAATGGTTAAATGTTATAAAAAATAACTTTCTTCAAAAGATTTTTAAAAAAATCTTATTTTATGCTTGTATTTTTAAATAAAATACATATTGTCCACCTATGTGCCTCAAAGTTGTTGACAAATTTGTATTTTTTAAAAGAAAGTTTTAGAAAAGATTAAAAGTTGGCGTGAACGAAGAGCATGAGCTGATTAGCTGAAAACACATGATTGCTTTTATATTGTAACTGTGATGTCACATGAGATTTTGAACTGATTGGGTTAAAACACGTGGTTATCATTATCATGTGACTTTGACGTCATAGGAATAGAGCCCATTGAATCACTTCGATTGCTATTATTGTAGTAAAACAAAATAATGCAGTATTGAAGTTCCGAAATTAATTATAGTTTTGTGATAAATTTAAATTAAAATTTCTTTCATTATAGATTATCCAGTTGTATAATTTATGTACGTTATAATTCAAAATTCAAAGCATTGAACAAACTTTAGGATTTAAACATAATTTGAGATAGATTAATTCACAGAAGTTTATGAAGATATATTTTAAAACCTTACGTGATAATGATAAATTAACATGACAGAAAATTTAGATAATTAATTAGAAGAAAATTTATATATTACTACATTTAGAAATTAAAACTTGGGCATTTGGTAAGCAATTCAATTTTTAATTTAAGTACGGTTTTATATTAACAAATATGAACATATGCAATAGAATATTTTTGAAACAGCTTTCTGAAAAGAATATATACTGGTAAGCTGAGTTCCCGAATGATGGTTAACAAATAAATATTGAAATCAGAAATTTTCTATGATTATTTCCGTATTTTTTTCCTCGGTTCAATAAACTGATTAACTCAATGAAAATTCTTTGCATTCTCTGGCCTGAAGAAATCAAATTAATTTTCTTTAATGGTCAATTCATTTTGATTACGTTTTTCCCCCACAATTCGGTTCGATAATTGGTTTGAAATAAAAGAAAAATAATAAAACCTCCTTGAGGAAGAGGAGTGTAAGTTTCGGGAAATCTCTAATTTATTTATTCTAATTAGTTTGAGAAAGCATTGTTAAACAAATCCCTTAACACTTGTTTTCGTTCGAACACCAAAGCAGAAAATGAATTTTGTTCATACGTAAAATTTTATTTTTATTAAAATTTTTTTATTTAATCAAACAAATGAGGAGTTGCAAACAGTGCCTACGTTCTCACTTATTTTCATCGCAAGCTTTGTCGTTTCGGTAAATCTATATTTATGAAATTATATTATAGAAAAGTGATTAAAAAGGTTTTAAATGAGTAAAATGGATTAAAATGTTAGATAGGATTTAAAGTTTATACTTTTGTATTGCATTAGTACTATTTTGATAACTTTTTAAATTAAGAGTGCAATAAAGAACTTTTAAGTTATACAGAGTACAAAGTTTAATTTTTATTAAAGAATACAAATCAATTGCTTGTATATAATCAATAACGCATATTAAAATAAATAAAATACTGTCAAAAGTAAGGTTTTATTCAAAATAATTACTAATGCAATAATTATACATCCATAAAATTTTTGAAAACTTGTAGCAAAAAAAGCACGTTGCTAGAAAAACAAATAGATATTAAAATTAAAAACAAAATAGAATTTATTGCGTAATTTTATCGCTAATTTATTGCAATAAAGGATATATTTTGATATTTTTATTTGTATGCAATATATAAATACAATAAAGGTATTGTTTTGTGCTGTTTTCAAGTATTTCATTTTGGAGAGAAATATTAGCATTTAAATAGCAGATTAATTAAAATGGTGTTTCCTCTGCACACACCTACTTTCGAAATGTGTATTGTAAATATTTATATTAACAAGATATTACATTTACCATTACATTGTGTTCTAAAAATATGATCATTGTCCGAAAATCCCATAAGCTATTTTAATGTTTTCTTCTACTGAATGATTTTATTTCTTTACTCTTACCATTAAAATATACAATACAGACGTCGTACAGAGGCTACAGATATAAAGAGAAACAACCAAAGCTGAAAAATATTATGCCTTACATTAAAAATTTTGTAAAGTGGTAAAATAAAGAAGAATTTCAACTCAAGCTGTACGTTCTAGTAAATTGCCTTAAATATCTGAGGCTTAAATATCAGACGCTTATTTATCTATTTTTTTCTTAAGAGGTCTCAAGGGTGTAAAATTTCTCTAGAGGTCTGGAAATATAAACAATTTTCAAACAGGTATAATTCTTTTAAATTTAAATTAAATGATTCAAATCTTTTACACATTATCTATAAAATAATGGGGCTTCAGATTAGTTTAAAAAATAGTAATAATTTTAAAAATCATAAGCAAATGAAAATTCTACAGAAAAAATTAAATACTTTTTGCTTTTCGCATGCTATTTTCTAAAATAGTAGCCTCTGATGTATAAAACTTTATAGAATTTCAAAATACACCATACTCTTAAAACCCTACCTAATTTTAATATTATATATCTTTTGTATTTCAAAATATTTGTAAAATATTGCAATTTTTTAAATATTTTTTAAAAATGTATTTTTTTTATTTATTAAAATATGTAAGTTAATATTCTATTTATATAAAAATAGCTGCAGTGTAATAAGAATACATTTAACTTTATAAATCAACTTATAGCTAGTAATTAAAGCTACTATTTTAGAAAATAGCATAAGCGACGTAAAACTTAATAAATATATTTTATAAAAAAGTTTCTTATTTTCATATGCTTATAATTTTTTAAATTGTGATTATATTTTAAACATTTTATACTTTTCTGAAACCCCATTCCTTTCTAAATAATGCGTATGAGATTCGAATTATTTAATTTAAATTTAAAAGAATTATACCTGTTTGAAAATTGTTTATATTTTCAGAACTGTAGAGAAATTTAACACCCCTGAGACTTCTGAAAGAAAATATGGAAATATCTACTGTCAAGAAGAAATTAGAGAAACAAAAATTACTAAGACCTCCATTCCCTTTAACCCCGATATAGGTATGAATATTCATTTAATTTGCTTTCCTATCCTGTATAAATGTACTTAAAAAAAATATATCCTTTATTTTTGAAATTTACGTGTGGTTTCAGTTTTCTCTCTCATTTATATGTATAAATACACACACACACAGAAACAAGCATGCACATCTTTTTTTTTTATATACTACAGTGAAATACGTTTGACGTGAAAACGCTTTAGACGAAATACCAGTTAACACGAAATAATACAAGGTCTGGACCAACTATTATGTACTTTTATGCATTTTTTTCCTCTTAATATGAAGCTAAGATCAACTAACACGGAAATATTTCCCTTCTGGAAATGAATAAAATATGTAAAATAAGGAAATGGGGAGAGAAGTATGGCATTTTGTGAAACTGCAGCAACACTTAATGAAGTGTTTGAGAAAGTTTCCGCATTATTGGACTGTCCTCCTGTATCAGAGGTAGAATTTGTTGCAGTACATAATGATGATAATGTGTATACAGTCCCAACTACGAGACAAAGACATTTTGGAGTTAGTTCAAAGCTCAAAAAATATCAATGATACAGATTCCAGCTACGAAAATGAAATGAATAATGCAGCTCCTGTTACCATGTTATCTAAAATGAGAAACCTCATGAAAAGTATGCGCAGTTATATAGATGCACATTTCAATAATGAAATGAATAACGAAATGGATGACATCTAGCAATTTAGTGACAATTTGATGCTAAAAAATACAATGCAAAGAAGAATATTAGATTATTTTCTAAACACCCAACAAATATTTCGTTGTTAATTTCCTTTTCTTGAAAATATTTCAGTACCCTCAGTTTCGTGTTAAACAATTTTCAATGCTTTTCCATTTAAAAGTTAAAATATAGATATGGCTCATTCATGAATAAGAACATATTAAAATCTAATCAATATATTAATTTTTTTTCATTCAGAAGAGCTAAAAGAAAGAGAAAGTAAAACATACGGCTTTTAGTTAAAATTTGAATCACGCCCACCCTCCTGCAGGAGACATTATGAACAAAATACACCATTTCAGCAAAACAAAAATCAAGCAGTAATGAGTTTTGTATTTTTTACCCAATGAACTGAAGAAGGGTTGAAAAATAATTTGAGTTAAGACAGTGTTTCTCAAACTGTGGGGCGCGCCCCCTAGGGGCGTGAAACAAGGGGGGCGAGCATATTGAAAAGTCGAAAACAAAAGATTATTTAAAAAATTATTAATTTACTCAAAGAAAACAAACAAAATACATTCTGACATAATAAAAAATAAAGTACACATTTACACTGATATAATACACTCATAAATATATCAGTACCACGCAATGTATTTTATAATTAATTATTAATACTAAGTTAAGAACAAGTTTAATAATTACCAGTGAGCCCATGAACTTGTGATATATAAAATTATATGCAAAAGTTAACACTCATCTTGACAATTAATGCCTTAAATGCAGATTAAAAATTACGCGATTCACACTCCACAATGCCAATCTTTAACATGTAGGCGAGCGTACGTGGTGTAATGGAAGGTGGAGAAATAAATAAGCAAATTCTCTGAAACAAGTAAAAGTTTCGCAAACGCTATCAAGGTAATTTTATTGCATTCTAAAGCCTTCGGAATAATTTTATGGATAGCAGAGCAAAGAAAAGATCATACTTCGGAAAGACGTATATATACGCCAGGGACAATTAACACACTGGCTGAGAGAGACGTTTATATACGCCGGTGACACTTGAAGAGGTAAGTCGTTTTGTAGTTTTAGCGTCTAAGTATAGTATTATTGAATTCAGTACATTGTTATTATATGGAGGGGTCGCACATATTGAATATTGGATCGCAAATATAGAAAGTTTGAGAAACACTGAGTTAAAAGGAATATATATATATATATATATATATAGTCTAATACTCTACAAACAAGAGATAGTCATATATCAATCACACACACATTCGAAAAACACATAGACAGAAGGAAAATCACACAATGAAGGACACATGAGCAACTGAGATTAAAAATTATAAAATGGATGTGTGTGTGATGCAGTATTATAAACATTGCTGATTAGGACAACTAATATAAAAAATAATTTATATAAAAGTGGGATTGAACATATTTCTTAGTCAGCCAACCTTCCTCCTTTGCGTAAATAATACTGGGCAAAAACCTATTCAAAGTAAGGGATAGGAATATCTAAATCCATTACAAGATAGAGGTAACTGACCTAAAAATATTGCACTTAAAAATGCAGAGCCCGCGCTAAATCTGAGTGCGATAAATAAGTTATTGCCAGAATCTGGACCCTAATACAGATTCAAAGCAAGCGATTGGCTGAAATGTACCACTTAACAAAAGTGAAAAAGGAATAGAAATAAAAATTAATAAGAGAGTTACAGATTACCATAACTTTATTGACACTAGAGTATATATGAATTTAAAAATAATAAGAGTAATTTTATCTAATATATTATAGAATATGGAGGTAACTATAACTAGGAAATATGTAAATTTATAGTAATAAACTATTATTAATCCTTATTATTTTCAATAGCTTTATTCATATTAATAAAATTAATTGGGTATTTCTGATTTAAACAATATTTAGTAAAATGTTTATAGTTATTTATTATTTCAGATATATATGTAAATATATGCTACTAATACCGACAAATTTTAACAACATTTTAATTAGTAAAAGGTTTTTCACTAATAAACTTATAAATATATTATTTTTTCAGTGAGTGTATGTATCATTATAAACTAAAATCCCATAAGTTTTTTTTTTTACTGTGTTGTGTTTTTTTGCATGAACGTCGCATAGAGTTACGGAATGGGTTCTTGAAAATCAGTTGTTTTGGAAAACTCTCGCATCTCACAATTACTGTTTTTATCATGTTGCTACGGCTCAAAACTTCAAAACTACTGATAAAAGGGTTGCGATAAGCATGCTTTAAATCACATTGAAACAGCCAGCTGTTAATCTTGGACAAACAAAAAAAAGTAATTCACCATTAAAGAACTTTAACATTTTCAAAAACTAATTCTACATAAAATTTCTGAACACTCCGAATGATGTCAATGTTTTAGTTCATTTAGGAGTCCTACTCATACAATTTAATACATAAAAAAGCATAAAGCCATCATGTATATTTTAAAAGTATTTTAAAATTTCAATGCATTGTTTTTATTTAAAATGTAATAGAAGAAGTTGGTATTTTTGTATTATGTACATTAATAATACTAAAAAAAAAAATTCAGAAGCATTTCAACCTAACTGCAACTTAAGAAAATGTTGTGATATGCTTCTTATATACTTTTTTATGCAAAACCCCTTGTTTAAGTTATATAAGAAATCAAAAACTTTATCTCTACTTCCCATATAAATACAAAGTAAACATTTTCAGTTATCTTTTCTGTAGGTTCATGTACAGGTTTATAGGGCATTGCTCGTAACTGAAAAATTTGTTTTAAAACATTAAAGTCTTCATCCGAACGTTTATATTCAATGTGTTCTTTATTTTGAAAATATCATGAACGATTATCAGATGCAATAATTTGGCATTTGTGAAACAAATGAATAACTATCGTTTGCTTGAAAACATTCAAATCCAGTTTCTTAAGCATAAAAATATAATCTACTTCCTTTAGACAGCAAAAGTGGATAACCTAATAAAAACATAAGTTCTTCTCAGAATAAAGTGGTTAATCTCATTAAAAATAAAATATTAACATTATCAAGGTCAGAGAATAAAGATGAGAGTGGAGGGAATTATACTAAGGGTGGAGTCTTTTTTTATCTCCTTTATTTTTTGTCACCGTATATTTAAGTGCTGGAAGTGAACTAACTACAAGTTCAATGACATTTCGCGCAATATCATTAATTAATTTAAGTGTTTTTACCTTTTCCATAATAGAATGTAATTTATTATCTGATATCTTAAGAGTATTTTAATAGCAGTCACTGAACCTCAATACAGCATTTATGCACATAATAAAAAGGTATGTATTTCCATGAGCTTGTTTTGCTATTCTACATTACATTTGCATTAAGGATAGATTACTAAAATACGTATAGTACTAACGTTTTGATGAACGTGTATGCATAGGACGATACTCATTAGTAGTTACTATTGAACCACAAATATTTTGTCAACAAATATAAATTAAATTCCTCTTCATTGAATTATATTTTCATCATAAATAATCGCTACTTCGTTCATTTTAATTTGTATCTTCATTGATCTAATTTTGAATTTTTTTTGGAAATTTTTCATTTTCCTATTTTTATTACCATGGTGTTGATTTTGTTTCGTAATTTTTTTAACCTTTTACTCGCCAATTTTGCATTATTGGAACATCAATTTTGAAATTTTCTGAAAAATTCAATTTTATTCATATTGTTCCGTGAAAATTATTTTGAAGACAAAAAACATGGCATTTTGTTCGGTGTTGAAGTGATGTTGCTAAAGTAAATTGTCTCTTTGAAAAAAAAATTCTACATTATGCATTTTTTTTTTAACTTTTGATCGAGCAAAATTCAAAATTGCATATAAAATTCAAAATTTAAAAAAATATATATATTTATTATTTCGTAAAAGTAATTAAAAATGATCATTTTAACTATAGACTGCACGATATCATAAAACATAAAGTTATTTTTTTTTACTTTCCGGTAAAAAATTCCAATGTTCCAAAATTGGAACATTGGCGTGTAATGGTATACTTTTTAACACAATGCAGTTACTTTGTTTACACAGTTTACAGAAGAGCGCACATATTTCTGAATGCTAAAAACTTTAAGTACGTGTCGGACGAAGATATTTAGAAGATATTTGACTTTCGTTTCAGCTCCCTCTCTCAACCCCCCTTCATCCGTTCTGGACAATCTCGAGTGAATTTCTCAGCTGCAGCCAAATTGCATGTGCGTTTGTTGATAGTTAGATGTTGCGTGTTACTTTATTAGTGTTACATTTATTTATTGGATACCTCAAAGTACCTGGAGAAAATTTATACTGGAGCACTCAGGATTTATCAGTCTCGGTTGTTTCTACTGTATAATGCCTAAAAGTAGATTCAGAAAGAAAACAAAATCTTTCATATTATCGTTAATAACAAATTGGACATCAAGAGATAAAATGGGAAAGTTTCTCCTTCTATGGAGAACTTGAAAGAAATTTTCAGGAGTTCGGCATATTTCATTCTAAACTGAGTATAGATGAATCGATGGTCCATTATTGCCATCACCATTTAGCCAAAATGTTTATCAAAGGCAAGCCAATTAAGTTTGGATATAAAATATGGATGTTGTGTTCCAGCAGTGGCTATCAGAATTTATTGTGGAAGAAAACCGGAAATAGAAAACTCTCCTCTTGGATCTAGAGTAGTGTGGGAACTTTTATCCAGTGCTGAAAGTCCCGACAAGCATCAAATATTCTTTGGCAATTTTTTTTATCAAATATACTGCTAACAGAATTGTCTAAATTGTCTAAAGCAACTGGAAAAATTCGAGATAATTGTACAGAAAGATGCTCTTTGAAATCTTCAAGGGAAATAAAAAAAAATGGCAAAGAGGTAATTTCGATTGCCGAAGTGGCAAACAAGTGTAAATTTGCCGTCAGAAAGACAGCGCTGTATTAAATATAGCATCCAATAATGTAACACTTGAGCCGGTCACTAAAACCAAGAGATTTTGCCTTGCACAAAAAAAAATTGATTTTTTCAACCAAATCTTATAAAAATGTACTATGAGGTAATGGGAAGGGTCGATTTACTAGACAGATTTCTTAAAACATATGGATCTCTGTTTAGAAACAGAAAAATTGTATTATAATCTATTTTGCATTGCGCTAAACATGGCGATGTGTATGTCAGAAAAACACAACGAAAAATTTATTTTAGCATTACAGTTGTTTGGTTTCGTCCCACACGACTACCGATTTCCCTGAAAGATAATCCACAATCTCGGTAGGCCACTATCCTTCCTCTGTTGAACTCGGATACTTGATCAAAAGCTGATCGCTGTTTTCACAATAGTAAACAAATCTGAATTTAAATCCATTTTATGTGAAGAAGGTATAACAAAAATTTCCATTAAAGTGATATTTTTTCAGACTCGTTTTATTTTATTATTACCATAATTTAAGACGATATGGTACCCTAAAAATCATCAAACTATCGATTTTTTTTATTGGCTTATATGATGCTTTTAATCGTTCTTAATGTGTCTGCAAAATTTCAGAGTTGTATCTATATTTTTTATTCAGTTATTTATCCATTTTTGCTGCATGCCAGTAGACTAAACAAAGCTGCCACGCCCACTTTTCAGATCGTCTGCTAGAAAAGAGCCTGATAAATAAGGAACTAATTTTTTTTTACTCCACGCTGATGAGTGTTTAAACTGAAATGAAAAAATTGTTTTGTTTGATTATATGAGAGTTATTCTACTGCGTTTTCTTTGAAGTTCTGTTCCTACAAATTTAACTATATTTTTGTACTCTGTGTTCTGAAGAGTAAGAAAAGTTGCTTTACGACAAGGAATTTGGTGATTTCTCCAAAAAGTTTAAAAGTTAACATGCCTAGGCCTAAAAAACGTACTAAATCTGCCACAACGAAAGCTTTGAAGAGGTGGTATTCAGATGCTAAGACAAGTTCAGAAGTTTCTCAAAACACTAACTTGAGGTGTGCAAAACTTGAAGAAGAATGCAATACTTTTTCTCGTTTGGATGAAAAATATACTGGTATATCCAGATCTCCAACATACGTCATTATTGATAAAAATGCATTAACAAATCTTTTTAAAAATACTCTATGTAATACTTGCAAAAATGCTTCTTTGCGAGTAAATTTTGGAAAAGCCTATGGATTTTGTGAATATATTAAGACTTTTAAAATTATGGAAAAAAAGAGTATGAATATTTGTGTACATGTTGTTTATTATAGTAGTATAGAACTGTGCATGAAATAAACTCTAAAATGTGTGTGTAATTTTTTTAAAAATTGTTAAGATAATGTTTTATGAAATATTGATCTTTTTGTTTATATATTCATTATACAAGTATATTCTTTTATTTTTGTAAATTTTTAAAAAAAATTTGTGGTAAGCAGTTTGAAACAAACTAATTAACATTACATAAAAGTTTCAGATTATTGGAGAAATTTTTTATCATGCTATTTAAAAAATGAAAACTTTAAACTCATTTTTCTCCATGTTGAATTTTTGTACATTCACTGTTATTCAAAACCCTAAGGCTTTTTTGATAATTGAAGTAAGGGTTTGAAACTTTTTATACATGTTCTGAAATGTATGTTTTGTAAAACTGTGCGTTGAATTAGCTCTACTAACATGTTTAGTACTTTTTCTAAAAAATTTCAAAATCAAAATTAATGTTTTTTCGAGAATTTTTGTAAGTTTAACTATAAAAAAAATTAATAAAAAATTAAAGAGCAGTAGCAGAAAAAAACCCATGCACAGTTTTATGTAGTATATTATAAGGTACTTGGAAAAAAAATTTGAAAGAAAAGAAACATATTTAAAAAAGCCTTAGGGGTTTAAAAAATGTTTAAAAAAATTTAAAAACTTTAAATTTTACAAACATTTTGCAACAAATTAAAATTTTTTTGTATGGAATTATTATTAAATATTAACCTTTATAAAATACAATTAAAACCAAATATCAAATATTAAAAATAAAAAAATTTTGAAGATGGTATCATATCGCCTTAAGAATACACACGTAAATATTGGCCCTAATTGATATTCCATTTTGATTTCTGTTCTTCATTACTTTTTGTACTTTTATGTAAAAATTCTGCTGAAAGGGGAAAGTTAAGATCCTGCAAAGCAAGATTAACCCTACTTCACTGCCCTAAGTCAATGACATTTTTAAATAGCAGGATAGTTGCATATGATAGTAGACAGCCATTTTATGCTGATAAAAGCCCCCGGTTCTTTGTTTTAAATTTCTAATTTTAGCCCCATTTTTATGTGCAGAATACTACAATATATGTATATCTATATATACTAAACTCACCAAATATTAATATGATGAAATATACTATAATAATCCTTTCTGTTTGGATTAATGCATGTTTCGCGGTTCATAATTAAGGTGTTTTTTTATATATATATACTTATAGTTTTTACTCATATTGTTTTATATACTAAAATTGTAACCATTAATTGTGTCACTACAAGATCTCAGGGCAAAATAATTCATTTAATAACATAAAAATATTACAGTTACTAAGAAGGGATACTTAGATTTCACAAGACAAATAAATGTAAACATTTTGAGAAATTAAAGCAAGATAGCTGAAATATAATCCAGGATTGCACAGCGAGCAGGAAAACATCACTCAATGTTCAAGCCCTATCTGACATTAAAATCAGTGGATTGTAGGTTCATGTTACTGTTAGAAATAAAAGTGCATAATGTGGCGAACATTCTAGTTTTGGAAGTGTAGCGTACGTTACAATAGTATTTTTTTTCAAATTTTTCTTCTATGTCAGCTGTTATTTAACATTTATATCTTACGGGTCCTATGAATGTGTTCAAAAACTGGAACACATGTGAATAGAATATTGTACATAAGGACCAAAAAATGGTTTTAAATGAAATACTTTAGACTTTTCATATAAATCTTTAATGTGCATTTTTTTTTCTGACATTCCCTCTACAATTGTATTCCAGTGATGGTAGAAATTTATTCCACTTTTTACTTTTCATCCAAATCAGATATATTTCACTCTGTAGGTTTTGATTGCTCTTTTTCCACTTTTCAGCGCCAAAATACTTATCAGATAGTGGATGGAGGATCTATTGCAGATCCAGATCCCTGTGACGTAAAGAAATGTGATTGCTCTTTCTATGAAGAATTTTTAGGATTAATAGGATTAAGTTCTTAGGTGATGGCTTCTAATTTGCAAAAATGTTCATTTCTTCATCTTTTCTCTTTCACCTTACCTGGTGTCGTGAACATTAATATATTCATCATATTTTGGCACACTTTAACTAGAATATGGCAATATGCTTAGTTTTTTTGTTTTACAGTAACGGGAAACTTAATTGCTCATTTGAAATTCTCAAATTGTGGAAATTAATGCTTGGACCATCTAAATCTATTTTTGTCAGCAATCTCCAAAGAGATAACCTATTAAAGGGGAAAAAGAGTACTTATACGTCGATCATTTTCCATACGATTTCCCATAGCCATTCTTAAACCAATATTTCCTGGTGGGTAAAATTATAAATGAATCCTCCTATCTATTAAAAAAGAAAATAGAAAGGCAGCTATAGGAAGAGGAAAACGATGATGAATGGTCAGTCATGAAGAGAATGATGACGTACGGTAATTGTTAGTATTATCTCTTAATCACAATCTGGAAAAACTGTCGAGTAGAAGTTGAAAGAAGCATCGCTCTTTCCATAACTTAAGATTTGGCTGTGCATCATTTCCTAAAAAGAAGAGAGGAAGGGAGAGAAACATCTTGGAGTTAATGGAGAATAAAACTTATCTTGCGAATATATAAGATCTATTTTATTTCTTAATGACTGAGTTTGCGAATAATGCTGCATCACATTCTGTGAAGCATTGAATAATATGATATTCTTAGATCAATTTTAGCTTAGAGGAGCATGATTGAATTTCATTCCAGGTACGTATTTATTTTCCAATATTGCTTCACAGTAAAATTTTTTCAAGAATTGGTTTGTTGCAAAACACAATATTTTAACTACATAATACTAAACTTTATATTGTCCAAAGCTCCACATGAAATTAACGTAATAACATTAATGTTTATCTGATGAATTAATTCAAAATATTTCTTAGACTGATTTGATTGATTTTTAAATTACTACTATTAGCTCACACTCTCTATATATTTATTTATCTTGGTGGAATTTTTAATCGTTAATAAAATACATTTTAAAGCGCCCAATTAAGCTGAAAAATTATATACATGATTATTTTTGATGGCGATACAATAATTTAATTATAATTAATAATAATTAATTGATTAAAACTAATTAATTACAGAATTACAAATACAGCCACGTTGGCATCATTTTTGGTGACGTAACGACCATTTTGGCGACTTGTGTGATAAAACTAGAAAAGGTTTTGTTCTCACGTTTAAAAGCATTAATTTGAACTGAAATTTTATATACACAATTGTTTTCGATGACAATACGATACTTAAACGATAATTAATAAAAATTATTTACCACTTAATGTTGTGATTCTATCATAAATATATATATATATATATATATATATATATTTGGGCAGCCATTAGAGAGCTTTCTCACTTATTGCTATCAACTAATGACAGTGTTTACACTACAGCTCCCAGTTGACTGTCAAAATTCTCTGGACTTTTTTCCCACCGAAATCAGAAGACTACTGCCCCCAGACTGTGACGTCATTCAGCTGTATTACCCTACCATATCAGTGAACTTTGTTTTTCCCACTCAGGTTTTCCACTTGTCAGCGCCAAAATACTTATCAGATAGGGGATGGAGGATCTATTGTACATCCTTATCCCTGTGACGAGAATAAACGTGAATTGTAAATATTTAATAAAAAGTAGCTAAAATAAAATTTTTCTTTGTTGATCTAAGTAGGGATTGAATTAATTTTTTTATGTATTACTTGTTTTTTTAATAATATCTTACTTTTAGGCAACGCAATGCCTGTTGAAGGCGACCTTGTAATTTTGAACTTCATTCAACTGAAAAGAGCGAGTTGAGATGGCGCCTAATCTCCAAACTTCTAGAATTCGCAACGCGTGGACTTTTTGCCTTGATAGATTTAACGTGCATCAGCGCCTCTACACGTTGGGTCTTCAGTGGTACCTGGACTTGAACGCACGAGTCGTTGGCCACGGTTTCGTGATCTTGACCATTTGGTTACTGCATCTACCTCTTTTTGTCAGAATCACCTTTACTGAAATAGGCTGCTGCTTTTTTTAATTTAGTTAACGCAGAGAGGAAAGAGAAGATAATTGAGATTTCTGAAATACATCCTAAAATTTCGAAGAGTTAAAATTTTTTTTTTTTTTTTTTTTGCTAGAAAGTATTTTTTTAGTTTAATTCCTCGTACAAAATTTCAAAGCTAGACCTTGTTTTCTCTACAGTTGAAATGTGCTTTTTGTTCATTTAATCAGAGAAGAAGCTAGCCACCTACAAAAAGCAGAAACTTTTAGTCCTTTCTTTGATCAGCCCTGTTCCATTTATTCGTCCAGACATCTTCATTTTGTGTCTGGAAAAATCGTGTAAAAAAATTGGCTAAAAAGAGAGAATGTCGCTACTTTTTTTCTTTTTTTTTAAGCAATGTTGAATATAAGAGTAAAAAGAGATAAGAGGCTTTTTTTACAGGAAAACCAAAAAAACAAAAGCAAAAAACCGTGGATAAGAGACGGAGGAATTAAACAGCTACGGGAAAAATAAAAAAATATAAAAAAAAGATTCGAACCATGATGGTCTGGAGACTTTCTTAAATAATTTACCTGACATTGTTCTAAGTATTGTTTGAAAACAATAATATAGCAAACATTTCATATTTATATTTTATAAGAAAATACACCGATTAAAAAATGATAACGAAATCCCCCTAATTATTTAAACTTTTATTTATAGAGTTTAAATTCAATACGTTTTTAATCTTTAAGCTCCATTTAATTTATTTTGATAAAAATTGAACTTTTTTCCCTTTGTCTTGGAATAAAATCGAATACAGACTTGGTTAAGTGACTATATTAAATGGAAATCGTTTATTAAAAGTGTCATTCTTAGCTGAGTGAAATTTATAAATTAGTTTTGCAAATTTTATGTAAATATATTTTTGTCATTGAATGGAATTTTAATTTTATTGCAATTTTAATAAAGGATTAAATTTTTGCTTGTTTGTATTTTACCAATTTTAAAGTTTATGGCTCTTTTTCAATTTTCTAATGTTCCAGCTTTTTGTACTTTGTACCAGGATTTATGATTAGTAATATACTTCAAGACAAGCTTCACAACAACAAAATTCAAGCTTTTTGGCAATTTGCAGAAATATATATATATATATTCTCGCTTCGATTATTTTTTGTTAATTAATAACATTCCAAATATAAGATAATTGCAATATTTTGAAAGTAGCAAGGATTTTTAAAACCCATGTGAAGCCGTTTAATCGTAATACATATGAAAAGGAAAGAAATATATATTAATCAAATCCATTTACATTATCTGAAACAATCATATAAATTCTGAGTTTTTTCTCTAGGTCTCAGATCACTCGATCTATAAAAGTTTCATACGTTTAGCTATCCCATTTATATCTGTAATGTAGAATAGCAAATTGTATCTGTAATTTAGAAAAATCAAACCATTTATTTACGATGGTTTGAATAATTCTTCTGAAATTGCTAATATACGCTGCTGAAGCATAAACAATAAAAAAATCGAAGATAAAAAATAATTTTTTTGAAATTTGAAAACCTGCCTTTTCGAAAAAGAAATATATTCTCTGGAATTAAAAATAAAAATAAAAAAAAAATTATACTTAGTTATCCACAAGAGAAATAAAGTTTTGGTATTTAAGCATTTTATGGTATAAAATCAAAGTAATTTTTGTTAACCAGGAGCGATCACGCGGGGCTCAGGCTCACGAAATCTTTATTTCTTGGGAAAACTGTTTATATCTTACCAATAACCTTGTCAGTATCCGCCTATATGACAGCTTTCATGTGAACGAAAATATATTTGACATATCTCCCTCTTTTTTGGGGGTGACAAACATTTCTTTAGAATCTAAAGTTATTTGGGATAACTAAGCTCCCCGCACTATTACTTTTGTTCCAAAATGTTTTCTATGAACATTTTACATTTCCCCCTCTAAGCGACCTAGTGGGTTTTACTGTTGTGTTGTATGACTCATTATGATTATAAATGCAAGTAAACAGAATATGAAAAAAAAATGGGAATCTGAGATCTTTATTTGGATTAAGTTGAAACGTCGGAAAAAGAAATTGATGAAGCAAAGAAAAAACTTGATAAAATAATGAATATTAGTCATGATAAATTTGAGAAAATGAATGAACAGGAAGCTCTTGAGTCGGAAAAGAAGATATTCAAATTGTATATAAAGAACCTCCAAAAAGATATGATGCAACAAGTGAACCGCAAGACACACTGCGCCCTGTCAAAAAGACACAAGCAATAAATATTTCCGCATGGTACATATTGACCATCAAAGGACAGTAAAATTACAGTAACTTGAGCAAAATATGACAGTTTTGCCTTCAAATATCATTCCTTTAATATCAGCGGAAAGTATACGTGAATTATATTACTTGTTAACTAGCTGTACCCTGCCACGCGTTGCTGTGGCTCTGTACGTTTAAAAAAATACGGAATGAGAAAGGACACATTTCTAATATTTTTAACCATTTGCACTTTAGTACAGTTCTTTGCATTTGCACTTAAAGTATGATTCTTTTTCTAAAAAAATATGTAGATAAATATGCAGAAACAAAACTTATCTAAACAAATTTCAGTTGTTAATGGAATACATGAAATTATTACAGTTTGTTTTCATCCTTATATTTTATGAACCTAAAAATATTTATGTTGTCTCCATAATGCAGGCTTAAACGCATTAAATTGCTTTTTTTTTCAGTGAAGGAGCTTTCGTGGTTTAGAAACAATTGACCTTTTTATGCCAGTAGAATTTCCATAGAATCCATTCATTTCATCCTTGCAATCACGAATAAAGCACATTTTTAGGAATTTATGCTGACTATCTGTGAATAGAAGCAGGCTTATGATATGAATCAGCTTTATGATAAGTTTATCCTTTCATTTTGAAAGTTGGCACGAATTATTATAATTTATATTCCAAACTATGTCACTTAGAAACGTGAATTGTATCTCCTGATGCTCGATAGGAAATGCTTTGATTCCACAGTATGTATGGCAAGCAAATATTTTAATGTCTCTGGTGATTCTTCAAGTTGAGGCACTTCAATTTTTCCGGTGGTATAACACATTTCTTTTGTTTTAAATTTTAGAATCTTGTAATTAGGACACACTTCAGTCATTGTGCCCATGAGAATTTGCTGGCTCAAACTATAATCCTCAGAGGGGTTGTACCAAATGCAAGGTGATTGTAAGGCCCCATTTACATGCAAACCTACAAACTGCCGGAGAATTGTGGATAGGAAGAAAAGTCAGCTTTTTACCGATATTGTTTTTCACCCCGATTTAAATGAGAATCTGATTATTCGTTGATAGATTCAAGTGAATATGCAATAGTTACTGGGAAAAAAAAAGAAATCAATAAGAGTTAACTATGAAAAACGTCATCCCCATAACAACCACATCACCGAACGACAGAAATATCAAGGTAATCATATGGTAATGTTATGTTGTCAAGCAACAACTTGGCGCGTAATACTCCTATATAAAATTATCACCGTTTCAAATCTTGTAGTTTGATAAGTATTCGTGGAACTGTCCGAGCATATCCAACTTTTTTATTTCGTTAGATAAAAAATTTATACACTTCCGAATCCCGGAAAGTTCCATCAAATATTTGTTGCATTTCTTAATTTCCCAAGATGTTAACTAGAGTTCTTACTTCTTAATTGGACCAAAAGGCACAATCGATAACAACAACCATCTTTGAATAAATGAATCTCGGTCGCAATGCCTCACGAGAAAATTTGAATACGAACTCGCTTTTCTCCGCATTAACCCTGTTTCCAAGCGGGTACAAAAAGCGCTTTTCAAAAACCGGTAGAATACCGGCTCATGGTGTACATGGCTCCAGTTATTATCAATGCCGGTATTTTGACGACAATCTTCGCCCATGTAAATGGGCCTATATTAAACGCAAATTTTAGATGAAGACGTAATCGAAGAATAGCTTTCTATTCTTTTACAAGATATTTAAAAACCCAGAGTTAACTTACGCTTAAATCAAAAACACTGATAGAGGGATAATCTCGTAAAACTGCCGTGGATGAATTATGTTTAACGACGAGACAAATTTTGAAATTCGAGAAACTTTCAACTACCAGAATGGTCATGCCATCAGAATGCAAGGAACCCAAAAACCTTAAAAAAAGAGAAAATGCCCATACAAATGTCATCACCGGGCTTCCGTATTGGTCTAAAGTAGATGCTATGAGTCAGTCAGCTATGAATGCGTATCAGAGATTCTTTTTTGTAAAATACAAGTAAGCTCCAAGGCAAAAGTTCACCTAAACACATTAAGGGAGCAGCTGGGGTAAATACTGTCGTACTTCTATAGTGTGAATTTTTCTATATAACAAGCTTCTTCTCGGATCCATTTCACGATTTTCTTTGCAAAATGACGTCCCAATAGCGAAGTGTATTTTCTACATAACAAACTTTCTCTGTTGTGATTCAATTTTATTCCTCCCTATTTTTAAAGTATTTGTCGATATTTCAAATTATTGTCTCTTTTAACACATTTTATGGAGGTCATAAATCCTGAACTGGTTTTATTAAGTGCCTAACTTACCGCGAGCAATAGAATTCTGGGCGTTTTTTCTAGAAGTGCAACCTGTAACCGCATTGTTCAGTTCACTGGAAACATCATCGATATCCTCTTTCAACCTTAGTGGAGTTTTCTCCTGTCCTCGTGTCCTTTAACTAGCATCCGTTAATTTGTCGTGTTGATCAGCCGTACAGGTAACTTCAAAATGTAGAAACGTAAGTGCTTGGGCATCAGAGAAACAGGAAGTGGATAAAGGCGTCAAGAAATTTTCGTTGTAGTTTTTCTTTCTTTCTTTCATTTTCCTTTTTTTTCTTTTTGATAGGTAAGATATATAAAATAAATATATATTAATTTACAAAGGGGGGGGATAATTACTTTTTGTAAAAAATATTGCTTATGAATTTAAAATATTTTTATTTGGTTTATAAAGAAAATTGAAAGATGTACCTCTGTATAGCGAATTTTCCATTTTACGAACTTTTTTCCCGAGATTTAACGACTTCGTTATATAGAGGTCGCACTGTATGCATAATGAAAATATTTGGCTTTTCAACAGGACAATGATTGTTCTCAAAAGGGAAAGATGACCTATTGCGGTTGTAAGAAAACATGCTGCATATTACAAAACATGAAGATTGGCCTTCTTCAAACCAGATTTAAATCCACTCTGCTATAACCCTTAAATGCATGTTTTTTTTTTCTTTTTTGTATTTTAAAAATGATTTTTATAGGAATGTAGTCATAGGTTATGCTTCAAATAAATCAAAAATTTCAGGCAATAATATTGAGCATTTATTTTGAAAAAAAGTTGTATGTAGACATTTGGCAATAAACAATATTTCCAAAACCTCTGACATATATTCAATAAAATTTTCAAATGCAACATCAAACATTGATAACTTACATCACAACAGATGAGAAGTAATATTTTTTTTTACAATTAGATAAATCATTTTCATGAGAAACTTGAAAATAGAAAACATCTCTTTAAGTAACACTAAATTTTATCTCTTACAAATTAATATATATATACATATAACTTATACGCCAAAAGTAACATTTTTTCTTTCACACAGAATTTAGGATTTTTTATCAATTGTTATCAAAATGCTTTTGGAAACACATACACTAAGGGTTTTGAATAAAATTAAGTGGAACTTAAGTGTAGACAATTGGTGACAATATGCATTTTAAGAATAAAGTGTGGTCATTGTCGGAGTTAAAGGTACGCCATAAAAGGCATCCCGATTGCAACTGGAACATCTATAGCGGTATCTAAATAAGCCAGTAACAACCTTTGGTCAGAGGTGATAACTTCTGTCTAGTGATTATGTTACTAGACTACGGAATCGAGCGTCGCGGGTTCTGTCCGCCACATTGGTGACCTCGGCTAAATTAAGAAAAACGCAAGTTTTTGAACTGTCGTCGAGCCATCTACCCGCAGCAAGAGCAATGAATAAAAAAATAAGTACTTTAAAATAAGTAAATGATAAAAAATGTATAATAAATAATAAAAAAAAAAAATGTAACGCTCGCGAGTCAGAGAAAAAATAAAGCGTTAGAAAGGTTTAGCTTTATATGAAGTAATAAAGGTTTTATAATTATAAATATATATAGTCTTATATTCTCTACAAACAAGAGATAACATCCAATAATCACATTCGGAAAACACACATAGACAGTAGGAAAATCACTCAATAAAGGATATATGAGCAACCGAGATTAAAAATTATAAAATGGATACTTTAGTATTATAAACATCGCTGACTTAGGACAGCTAATATATAAATTAATTTATATAAAAGTAAGGTTGAACATGTTTCTTGGCCAGCCAACCTTTCCTCTTTATGTAAATAATACTGAGGAAAAACCTATTGAAAGTAATGTATAGGAATATCTAAATCCTTTACAAGATAGAGGTAACTTACCTAAAAATTGCACATAAAAATGCAGAGCCAGCGCTGAGTGCTATAAATAAGTTATTGCCAGATTCTGGACCCTAATAAAGATTTAAATCATGTGAATGGATGAAATGTAGCACTTAACAAAAGTATAAAAAGAATGGAAATAAAAATTAATAAGTTACAAATTATAGCATAACTTTAATAACACTAGAGTAAATATGAATAAAATAATAATAATTAATTTTATCTAATATTAGAATATGGAGATAACTATAACTATGAAATATTTAAGTATATATATATATATATATATAACTTCCTTATAATTATATCTGAACTTATTTCAAAGGAAATGACGGTCATTTTTTGTGGGGTCAAGTAGAAACCTTCAATATTAGCTAAACTTTTCCCTTCACTTAAATCTTAGTAAAAATACTGAGCCACAAATATTCAGCATTTAGCTTTAGAACATTTAATTACTTTTTTGAAAATCAGAAAGAAGCATAAAAATTACATTTCTCGTCATTATATTCATGTAATCATCATAAAAATGTGACGTAATTAAGGCTCTTTACATATAAATGAATATTTATGACTTACTCAGGAAAGTGTTATCAATAATTCAGTAGAAAAACCCTGTTAATATTTGCAGCGCAGCGATAGAGCTGTAAACCAATTAAATTTCTTCTAAACTCGGAGCTAATCACGAACGAACATCAAAGAGTTAATTAGAGAAGAGTTTTAGTTTCAAAATGTGCTTCACACCTCTAACAGATGTCACATTTTTTCTGTTGTCTTTTCAGTAAGATAGATGAATTGCGCATTATTTTTAATTAACTCGCGTTCGCTCTAAATTTAAAGCTTGGTCAATAATGGTTAATATTTTTTTCTTAAAAACTCTTGTTTATTTGACACAATACTGCGATTTATTATGTGACTTTATGCAGTTTAGATGTTCGCAGCTGCTGTCGAGGACGAATATTATAGTTTTATAAAACAAAAAATTATTACATAAAATGTACGCTCTTCAATACTTATACATAATTTGGATATCCAACTGTTGGATATCTAAAATAATTATATAAGGTGACTAATGTACAAATTAAGTAAACGGTATTTTTTTTAACATTGGTGATGTGTTGCTAAATGTGGTAAACTCACAGGATCATTTCACATCTGCATTCTTGCATTTCAATTATTGGTTTATTAATTTGTAGAGTTTCTTGATCAAAAAAATTAACAATGGAGTTAAATTTATATTTTAAAAATTCGTGCGCTTAATATATTTCCCACCTTTATAAAAGAATATTTTGATCTTGCATAAAAGTTGTTTTTAGTCATAAAAATTAGTTCCTCTTTAATTAACTCTTATAATAATAATAATTTCAATTAATTCGTGTAATATTATCAGAAATTATATATAATTTTTTTTACATGTTTAAAGAAATAATATATCGAAAATATGTTCACTGATATAAGTGAAAATCTGAACAGAATATAGATTTAGACTACATATTGTTATATGTTTTTTTTTTACTGTAAGTAAATTCCAGAATGATTATGTCTATTAAATCATTACATCATGGTTAGATTAGTTGTCACATTTTCATACATGAAAAAAAAGCGTTCATTTTTCTTGAAACCTTAATTGAACAAGTTTACCTATTGAAATCATTTTTAAATGCTGTACTATGAAATGAACTTTCTTTTTAGTGTTTCTTCTTATACAAAATATTATTCATGAATATAATACCTGAAATCAAATTAGAATTTTCCCCTTTTTGGCACATACCTGAAATTATGCATATGGACATAAAGTTAGGGAACAAACCTCACCCATAAGGGAAGTTACTAGATACATTTCCCAATAATGTATATTTAATGTTTCCATTAAATATTCCTGCAGAGCAAATATTTTAAGAAGACTTGCTTTAAGCAGAACACAAAAATAAATAAAAAAAATAATTTTTTCGTAAATAAGATAGTTTTCACTTATGCACATTCTGTTAGAAACAATCCATATTCGTGAATCTTTAATTTTATATTTCAATGTATGAAAAGATAAAATTTTCAATCTGGGCAATCACTAGTTTTTCGCCCATGAAAATACGACACACAAGTTGTTTGATTCAGACAAAGCAACCAATACCTTATTTCCTTTCAAAATATCTATCAAAAAATCATTTAAAAGTATTCTAAAAATTATTCTTGGTTAATTAAAGTAACTGCTGTTTCACAAATATTTGTTAAAAATAATTTTAAAACCTTATAGTTAAGATATTGGTATAAATTTGTAAAACGTGAAACAAAGATCACAAATAAAAAAAACTATATCTTAAAAAAAAAAAAAAAAATTGAAGGCACACATGAAACCTTTATTTGGATTTGATTTTGTATCAAAATAAATTGGAAGAAAGGAAAATGTTGTTCCGTTGTGAACTTTTCCATATTTCTTGTTACAAAATAGTTCAGATTTTTCAATAAAAGAATTTCTTTCTATTCTTGTCTTGAGGGGAGATAGTTCTATGTGAATAAAAAAAATAATATGCATTTGGTATATATTAGTTTTTAAAAATGTTTCTTTTGCAATTCATGTATATGCAAAAAGTAAAGCAAGACGCTTGATCAAATTACCTTAAAAAGCAAACTTATTATTTAAAAAATATAATAATAGTAATTCAGTAGGTTATTTTTAAATACAATACACGCAAATCTTTGATTTACCGGTATTCTGAACTATGTGAAATTAAAATTGCTATAGACTTCGTGATAACATTATTAAAACCCTCGAAAGGATTTTCTCATGAATGCTTATTAAATATCCCTTAAAAAAGTGTGTACACATAATAAATTTCGTAATATATTTTAAGGAAATTAAGTATTGCTTTTATTCAGAAATGAATAGTAAAATTTGTAGTATGTATTAATAGTAATAATTAAGATGATATAGCGAAGCATTTAGCTGAGAATAGAAAAAAAGGCTTAGCATTTTTAATGAACAAAAGCTAGTGAATTTTTTTTTTCTGAGGTGAATCCGCTTAAAGTTTACTTTGCATCGAAAAGAGAAGGATAAAGAACATAAAGTTATCATTTAATTTTTTCAACTAAAACTCTTAAATTTACCGGCTGGGTGTTTGGTTGGTCGCTGGTCTTCTGCACCTAAGGTTTCGGGTTCAACCCCAACCATACTAGGTGGATGTGGCATGTAAATGTCTCCTTGAGTGCCTGTTTGGATTGGGTGCTGACAGCAAAATTAAATCCTAAGTACGATTTCGCATCGCCAGTGCCCAGGTGCCTTTCGGGAGGAAACTGGTGTCCAAATTATCTGCGGCGATTAATATCCGCCTGTAGGGTGCAGCACTAAAAGGAGATACCAGCTTTCGGGGAAAGTACTAGGTCTATAAAGGTAAAAAAAGCCCGTTAGAAATAATAATAAAAAAAGCTTTTAAATTTTGGGAAACAATAATATATAAAAAAAATCCTCTAAGGTATCCGACAACGTTCGGAACCGTGATTTTAAAAAAGTGCATAGATGGATAATTTTCATCATATTTAGTGTCACTCAGATTAGAATACATGCATAAAATTGTTTTAAGGACATTTCGAAAAAAAATGTTATTTAAATATAATATTTTGGCAAAAAATTAACTTAGAATAATCTTTTTTCAAAATGTTCTCCCTTTGTGAAAAATGCTTCTATTAAAATAATATTTTACCTGTACATATCTCAGACCTCTCTACAGAGGCGCAACTGGAATTTTTGAAAAATTCCCATTATTTTCAGAGTTACCACCAATTGAAATAATTATTGCCGATTTTTTTCTTAAAATTGCTCCCCTCTGTTGTCGTAAAATATGGATAAACCCACTTCTAAGTTATATATTTCAAAAATTCTAGTTGAGCCTCTGTAGAGAAGTCTGAGCTAAATGCAGGCAAAATATTATTATAATAGAAGTATTTTTCACAAAAGGAGAACATTTTGAAAAAAGATTATT